>JAAIUW010000133.1:7500-10000 GCA_014851425.1 Senna tora | reverse complement strand
AGTGCCTCCCCTTTTAAAAAGGGAGGATCGGGGGAGTCGCTGGAGAATGGTCATCCGACAAAGCGAACACCTCACGAATGGATAACCCTTCGAAGGGACAACATATAGCGAAGGGACGAGCCGTTGCCATCAAATGGCAGCCTATCAGGGCGACCACGCCCAACAGTCGCGAGGTTAGCCCCTCAGTACCCATTATCCCGCAAAGGATGTCACCACTCGATTGGATCTCCTTTTGAATAGGCATGACTCCGTCGGATCTCTCCCAGCTATCCCCCAAAATAATAACCCTCTCTAGTGCCTCCCCTTTCAAAAAGGGAGGATTGGGGGAGTCGCGGAGAATGGTCATCCGACAAAGCGAACAGCTCACGAATGGATAACCCTTCGAAGGGACAACATATACTAAAGGGACCGGCCGTTGCCATCAAATGACAGCCTACCACCGCGACCACGGCCAACAGTCGCGAGGGTAGGCCCTTAGTACCCATCATCCCGCAAAGGATGTCACCACTCTATTAGATAACCTTTTGAATAGGCATGACTCCGTCGGATCTCTCTCAGCTATCCCCCAAAATAAAAACCGTCTCTTGTGCCTCCCCTTTTAAAAAAGGAGGATTGGGGGAGTCGCCGGAGAATCGTAATCCGACAAAGCGGACACCTCACGAATGGATAACGCTTCGAAGGGACAACATATACTGAAGGGACGGGCCGTTGCCATCAAATGGCAGAATATCACCGCGACCACGGCCAACAATCGGGAGATAATTTATACCGAAGGGACAAGCCGTTTATCTTGAAAGGCACCGACGTAACCACGGCAAACAATCATGTGTTAATCCGCAACATCACCAACAACTTTGGCATACCACGGACGACGGAATTTTTGACGTTACCCACTCATCCCATGGCCTCCCCTTGAAAAGGGAAGGTTTCTTTTTGTTCGCCGGAAAATCCTACTCCGGCGGCCGGAAAAGTCGCCGGAGACGGTGGTGGTGGCCGGCCGTGGTTGCCAGTGTGGTGGTGGTCAGCCACCGGCCATGGCCAAGCCAAAAATAAGCTAGAGGCACATACTGCTGACGTGGCGGGGGGCATGCATGGCACATGATCTCCAAAGTGTCAACTACTCCTACCCCCCTAAAGAGCTTATTTCACTTTTGACCCCTCCCCAGGAGATGATATCCTTTTTGCTGCTGGAACATAATTTTATTTTTGTACCTAGAGATCGAATTTTGCCATGAAATTTTAAAGGAATTCGTAGAAAAACTATATAAGCTTAACACCAAAATTTCAGAATTTTTGGACACCTACAGCATATTTTAAGATTTTTGGAAATAGAAATTTCAAAAAATCCTATAAAATCAAAAATAACTCCGATTGCAACCAAAGTTCGTGGGAGCCCTCCTGGGAACGTTTAATGATTTTACATGCGAAGAAACAAGAGTTTTCTTCCAAGAATTACAAAATTAAAGACTTCTCAATCATTTGCATAATTTCAAATAATCCCGAAAATACAATATATATTGGTTTGCCTTGAAACTTCTTGGGAGACATCCTTGTGTCATAGGGATCATTTTGACTCAGCATATGCTCGTGAGATTTTGCCTAGAAAAAAAGTTGACCAATGGGTGATTGATTTTGGGTGGACGGTGACTGACGGCGATCCAAGTCGTCGTCCATCGAACATTTGGCCGCGCGCAAGTTGGATTGCCTTGAAACATCTTGGGAGGTTTCCTTGTGTCATAGGCTTCATTTTGATCCAGCATATGCACGTGAGATTTTGCCTAGAAAAAAAGTTGACCCACGACTCATTGATTTTTGATGGACGGCAATCCACGCGGTTGACCACCAGGCGACCGACTCGGATGGCCTTGAAACTTCTTAGGAGGCTTCCTTGTGTCATAGGGATCATTTTGACTCCGCATATGCACGTGAGATTTTTGCAAGAAAAAAAGTGGACCCATGGGTGATTGATTTTGGGTGGACGGCGACCGACGGTGATCCAAGTCGTCGTCCATCGAAGATTTGGCCGCGCGCAAGTCGAATTGCCTTGAAACTTCTTGGGAGGTTTCCTTGTGTCATACGCTTCATTTTGATCCAGCATATGCACGTGAGATTTTGCCTAGAAAAAAGTTGACCCACGACTCATTGATTTTTTATGGACGACGATCCACGCGGTCGACCGACTCGGATGGCCTTGAAACTTCTTGGGAGGCTTCCTTGTGTCATAGGGATCATTTTGACTCCGCATATGCACGTGAGATTTTGCCTAGAAAAAAAGTTGACCCATAGGTGATTGATTTTGGGTGGACGGCGACCAATGGCGATCCAAGTCGTCGTCCATCGAAGATTTGGCCACGGAAGTCGGATTGCCTTGACACTTCTTGGGAGGTTTCCTTGTGTCATAGGCTTCATTTTGACCCAGCATATGCACATGAGATTTTGCCTAGAAAAAAAGTTGACCCACAACTCATTGATTTTGGATGGACGGGGATCCACGCGGTCG
>JAAIUW010000132.1:0-70631 GCA_014851425.1 Senna tora | reverse complement strand
GATTTAGGGGTTTTGGTTTATGGAAGAGGTGTAGGGGTTTGGGAATTGGGGTTTAGGGATGGTTGAGGGGGGTTTTGGGTTTACGATTTATAGTTGGGGTTTGGGTTTAAGGTTTAGGGTTGAGGGTTTGAATTTGGGATTTACGGTTTGGGGTTTGGGGTTTACGGTTTACAGTTTACAGTTTCGGGTTATGGGATTAAGGGTTTAGGGTCTAGGGTTTGAGGAATGGAGTTCAGGGTTTAGGGTTTATGCTTTGGTGTTTAGCATTTAGGGTTTGGTGTTTAGGGATTGGGGTTTGGGGTTTGGGTTGAAGGTTTAGGGCTTGGTGTTTAGTGTTTAGGGTTTAGGGTTTTGGATTTGGGGTTTAGGGTTTCAGATTTATGGTTTAAAGTTTAGAGTTTGGGGTTTAGGGTTTCAAATTTAGGGTTTAGGGTTTAGGGTTTTGGGTTTGCAGTTTAAGGTTTTGGGTTTGCGATTTAAGGTTTAGTGTTTTGAGTTTAAGGTTTACTGTTTAGGGTTAAGGGTTTAATGTTTTGGGAATTAGGGTTTAGGGTTTGGGGATTAGGATTTAGGAATTAGGATTTAAGGTTTAGGGTTTTGCGTTTAGGGTTTATGATTTCGGATTTAAGGTTTAGGATTTAAGATTTAACGTTTAGTGTCTTGTGTTTATGGTTTAGGGTTTTAGGTTTATGATTTTGGGTCATGGCTTTGTGATTTAGGGTTTAGGATTTTTCATTTGGGGTTTAAGGTTTAGGGTTTAGGGTTTAGGATTTAGTGGTTAGGGTTTAGGATTTAAGAGTTAGCGTATAGGGTTTACGGTTTTGGGTTTAGGGTTTAGGAGTTAGGATTTAGGGTTTAGGGTTTAGGGTTTAGGGTTTAGAAATTAGGGTTTTAGGTTTAGGGTTTAGGTTTTTGGGTTTAGGGTTAAGTATTTAGGGATTGGGATTTAGGGTTCAGGCTTTAGGCTTTAGTGTTTAGGGTTTGTGAATTTGCATTTATGGTTTCATATTTAGGGTTTAGGGTTTGAGGTTTAGGATTTAGGGTGTAGGGTTTACGATTTATGATTTTGGGTTTAATGTTTAGGGTTTAGGTTTTTGGGTGTGTGGTTTAAGGTTTGGGGTTTAGAGTTTGAAGTTTAGGATTTAGGGTTTAGGGTGTCGGGCTTGGGGTTTAGGGTTTAGGGTTTTGGATTTAGGGGTTAGTGTTTTGGGTTTATGGTTTAAGGTTCATGGTTTTCGGTTGAGGATTTAGGATTTATGGTTTAGGGTTTGGGGTTTAGGGTTTATGAGATAGGATTTAGGGTTTATGGTTTATGGTTTAGTATTTGGGATTTGGGGTTTATGTTTTGGGGTTTACAATTTACGATTTACAGTTTCGGGTTTTTGATTTAGGGTTTAGAGCAAAGGGTTCAAGGTTTAGGGTTTGGGCTTTTCGGTTTTGGGTTTATGGTTTAGGATTTAGGGTTTAATGTTTAGGGTTTGATATTTAGGGTTTAGGGTTTGGGGTTTAGGATTTAGAGTTCAGGGTTTTGGGTTTACATTTTTGGGTATAGCTTTTAGGGTTTGGGGTTTACGGTTTAGGGTTTATGGTTTAGCGATTAGGGTTTCGGGTTTCAGGTTTAAGGTTTGGGGTTTAGGGTTTATTGTTTACAATTTGGGATTTAGTGATTAGCATTTTCTATTTAGGGGTTAGGCTTTAGGGTTTAGGGTTTGGAATTTAGCGTGAGGGTTTAAGGTTTATGGTTTATGGTTTTGTGTATAGGGTTTTAAATTTATGGTTTTGGGTTTTGGATTTAGGATTTAGGGTTTATGGTTTATGGTTTATGGTATAGGGTTTAGGGTTTAGGTTTAGGTTTACGGTTTATGGTTTAGGGATTATGGTTTAGGGTTTAGGTTTAGGCTTAGGGTTTTGGGTTTTGGGTTTTGGGTTTAAGGTTTAGTGTTTAGGGTTTAGGGTTTAGGGTTTGGGGTTTTGGGTTTAGGGTTTTCGGGTTTTGGGTTTTGGGTTTTGGGTTTAGGGTTAGGGTTTTAGATTTAGGGTTTAGGGTTTAGGGTTTTGGGATTTGGATTTATTGTTTAAAGTTTAGGGTTCAGGGTTTGGCATTGACGATTTAGGGTCTAGGGTTTTGCAATTAGGGTTTGGGGTTTATGATTTAATGTTTAGGGTTTAGGGTTTAGGCTTTGGGCTTTGGGCTTTGGGTTTACAGTTTAACGTTAGGGGCTTACGGTTTTAGTGTTTGGGGTTTAGGATTTTGGGGTTTGATGTTAAGGGTTTAGGGTATGGGTGTTGGAGTTCAGGGTTTGGGGTTTGAGTTTAGGGTATAGAGTTTAGGGTTTGGGGTTTAGGGTTTAGGGTTTTGAGTTTAAGATTTAGGGGTTGGGGTTTTAGGTTTATTGTTTAGGGTTTGGCATTTAGGGTTTAGGGTGTACTATTTAGGGTTTGGGCTTTTGATTTAGGGTTTAGGGTTTGGGGTATAGGGTTTCGGGTTTATGGTTTAGGGATTGAGGTTTAGGCTTTAAGGTTTATAGTTAGGGTTTAGGGTTTGTGATGTAGGGTTTAGGGTTTTTGGTTTGGGGTTTAGGGTTTGGGATTTAAGGTTTTAGATTTTGGGTTTATGGTTTAGGGATTAGGGTTTTGCATTTAGGGTTTAGGATTTAGGATTCAGGATTTAGGATTTAGGATTTAGGGTTTACAGTTTACAGTTTAGGGTTTAGTGTTTAGGGTTAGGGTTTAGGGTTTAGGGCTTATCATTTAGGGTTTGGTGCTTAGGATTTAGGGTTTCAAGTTTTGCGTTTGTGATTTAGGGTTTAAGGTTTAGGGTTTGTGTTTTGGGGTAACAGTTTTAGGGTCTAGGGTTTAGGGATTGGGATTATGGTTTCCAGTTTGGGGTTTAGGGTTTTGGGGTTTAGGGTCTAGGGTTTACGGATTAGAGCTCATGGTTTAGGGTTTAGAGTTTGGTGTTTAGGGTTTAGGGTTTTAGTTTTCGAGTTTAGGGTTTATGGTTTTGTCATTAGGGTTTGGTGTTTAGGGATTAGGGTTTAGGTTTTAGTGTTTGGGGTTTAGAATTTAGGGTTTAAAGTTGAGGGTTTAGGGTTTGGGATTTAAGGATTAGGGTTATGAGTTTATGGTTTATGGTTTTGGGTTTTGGGGTTGAGGTTTATGGTTTAGTGTTTAGCGTTTAGGGTTTTGCATGTTGGGTTTGGGGTTCAAGGTTTTCAGTTTTCGGTTGAAGGGTTAGGGCTTAGGGTTTAGTGTTTAGGGTTTGAGACTTAGGATTTAGGGTTTTGGGTTTAGGATTTTGGATTTAAGATCTAAAGTTTAGGATATAGGGTTTAGGGATTAGGATTTAAGCTTTAAGATTTTGGATTTAGTGTTTAGGGTTTATAAGGTTTTGGGTTTGGGATTAAGGTTTATGGTTTTAGGTTTAGGGTTTAGGGTTTAGTGTTTAGAGTTTGGGATTTAGCGTTTAGAGTTTAGGGTTTAAGGTTTATGGTTTAGGGTTTAGGGTTATAGGTTTAGGGTTTTGGGTTTAGGGTTATGGGTTTTGGGTTATGGTTTAGGGTTTAGAGTTTAAGGTTTAGGATTTAGGGTTTTAGGTTTGGGGTTTAGGGTTTAGAGTTTGTGTTTGTGGTTTAGGGTTTCAGGTTTTGCGTTTACAATTTATAATTTTGGGTTTAGGGTTTAGGGTTTAGGCTTTGGGGTTTAAGGGTTAGGGTTTAGGGATTATGATTTGGGGTTTAGGGTTTGGGATCAGGGTAGGGGTTTAAGGGTTGGAGTTAAGGGTTTATTGTTTAGGTTTCGGGTTTTAGGGTTTAGGGTTTGGAATTTCGATTTACGGTTTAGGGTTAAGGGTTTCAAGTTTAGTGTTTGGGGTTTGCAATTTATGGTATATGGTTTTTGGTTTGGGCTTTACAGTGTACAGTTTTGGGTTTAGGGTTTAAGGTTTAGGATGTACGCTTTGGGGTTTATGGTTTGGGACTGAGGTAATGGCTTAGGGTTTAGAGTTCACGGTTTTGGGTTTAGGGTTTTGGGTTTAAGGTTTACTATTTAGGGTTTAGAGTTTGGGACTAGGGTAAGGGCGAAGGGTTTGGAGTTCATGGTTTAGGGTTGAGGGTTTATGATTTAGTGTTTACGGTTTACAGTTTAAGATTTAGGGTTTAGGGTTTGGGGTTTCGGATTTAGGGTTTGGGTTTTACAGTTTACGATTGATAGTTTCAGGTTTTTAATTTAGGGTTTTGGGTTTAGTGTTTAGGGCTTACGCATTAGAGTTTAGGGTTTATTGTTCAGGGTTATAGATTTAGGGTTTAGTGTTTATGGTTTAGGGTTTAGAGTTTAGGGTTTAGGGTTTTGGGTTTAGGGTTTAGTGCTTATGGTTTATGGTTCGGGGTTTGGGGTTTAGGATTTAGAACTTAGGGTTTTGGGTTTAGGGATTAGGCGTATAGGGTTTTCGTTTAGGCTTTGGGATTTACAATTTAGGGTTTAGGGTTTAGCGATTGCGGTTTGGGGTTTGGGGTTTAGGGTTAAAGGTTTGTGGTTTATGGTTTAGGGTTGGAGGATTATGGTTTAGGTTTTAGGGTTTAGGATTTGAGGTTTCGGGTTTAGGGCTTAGTGTGTAGGGTTTGGGATTTGGGGTTTAGTCTTTAGGGTTTACAATTTATAGTTTCGAGTTTAGGGTTTGCAATTTACAGTTTCAGGTTTAGGGTTCAGGTTTTGGGGGTTTAGGGTTTAAGGTTTAGGGTTTTGCATTTGGGGTTTACGGTTTATGGTTTACAATTTATGGTTTGGTGTTTAAGATTTACGGCTTAAGGTTTATGGTTTCGAGTTTAGGATTTAGGGTTTAGGATTTGGAATTCAGGGGTTTTGGGTATATGGTTTAGGGTTTTGGGTTTAGGATTTAGGGTTTAGGGTTTAGTGTTTGGGGTTGAGGGTTTTCAATTTATTGTTTGGGGTTTAGGGATTACAGTTTTGAGGTTTGGGGTCTACGGTTTAAGGTTTACAGTTTACGGTTTTGAGATTTGTAGTTCAGGGTTTAGGTTTTATTAGTGTTTCGGATTTAGGGTTTAGTGTTTAGGGTTTGGAATGTAAGGTTTTGGGTATAGGGTACATGGTTTGGGATTTAGGATTTACTGTTTAGGGTTCTCGGTTTAGGATTTAGGATTTATGGATTAGGGTTTAGGGTTTACTGATTAGGGTTTAGGTTTTAGCATTTGGGGTTTGGGATTTAAGGTTTAGGCAATTAGGTAATACAGTTTACAGTTTCGATGTTTATGGATTAGGGTTTAGGGTTTGGGATTTTGGGTTTAGGGTTTTCAATTTATAGTTTAGGGTTTATGGTTTATGGTTTAGGCTTTAAGGTTTCGGATTTAGGGTTTAAGGTGTTGGCTTTAAGGTTTAGGGTTTTGTGTATAGGTTTTCTGGTTTTGGGTTTAGGATTTTTGGTTCAATGTTTAGGGTTTAGGGTTGGGGTATGGGGTTTAAGGTTTTCAATTTATAGTTTTGAGTTTTGGGTTTTGGGTTTTTGGGTTTAGGGATTTGAGGTCAGGGTTTAGGGCTTATTTAGGTTCCGAAAATAAGGTTTAGGATTTGGATTTTAAGGTTTTCGATTTTGGTTATAGGGTTCAGAGTTTGGGATTTAGGATTTTGTGTTTTGGGTTTTGGGTATCAGGTTTAGGGTTTGGGTTTGGGGTTTTGGGTTTAGGGTTTTCTGTTTAGGGTTTTGGGTTTAGGGTTCTAGGGTTTAGGGTTTAGGGTTGAGGGTTTGGGGATTTGAGTTCAAGGTTTAGGGTTTATTAGGTTTACGCATTTAGGGTTTAGGATTTGGTGTTTAGGTTTTAGGGTTTAGGGTTCGGTGTTTGGGATTTAGGGTTTAGGGTTTAGGGTTCGGTGTTTGGGATTTAGGGTTTAGGGTTTGGGTTAGGGGTTTCAGATTTAGGGTTTTCAGTTTAGAGTTTTGGGTTTAGGGTATTGGTTTTAACGTTTATGGTTTTGGGATTAGCGTTTAGGGTTCAGGTTTTAGGGTTTGGAGTTTATGGTTTAGGGTTAAGGGTTTGGTGTTTGGTGTTTAGGCTTTTGGGTTTAGGATTTAAACTTAAGGGTTTGGTGTTAAAGGTTTAGGGGTTCAGGGTTTAGGGTTTACAGTTTACAGGTCCGGGTTTAGGGTTTAGGGTTTTGGGTTTTAACTTTTGTGTTTAGAGTTTGGGATTTAGAGTTTAGGTTTTAGGGTTTGAGATTTAGGATTTGGAGTTTTGGGTTTACTATTAGGGTTTGGAATTTGTGGTTCATGGTTTAGGGTTTCGAGTTTCAGGTATTTGAGTTTAAGGTTTGGGACTTAGGTTTGGAGTGCATGGTTTAGGGTTTAGGATTTAGCGTTTGGGGTTTAAGGTTTAGGATTTCGCATTTCGGGTATAGGGTTCAGGGTTTAATGTTTGGGGTTTAGGGTGTAGCATTTCGTGTTTGGGGTTTACAGTTTACGATTTACGATTTAAAATTTCAAGATTTTGGTTCAGGGTTTATGGTTTACTGTTTAGCATTTGGAATTTCCCATTTAGGGTTTAGGGTTTAGGGTTTGGGATTTTAGTTTTAGGGTTAAGGTTTTTGGTTTATTGTTCGGGGATTAGGTTTTACGATTTCCGTGTTTAGGGTTTAGCGCTTACGATTTAGGTTTGGGGTTTTCAATTTGGGTTTATGGTTTATGGTTTATGGTTTAGGGTTTAGGGTTTGGGGTTTGGGATTTACTATTTATGGTTTATGGTTTAGCATTTGGGCTTTAGGGTTTAAGGTTTGGGGATTGGGCATTATAGTTTACAATTTTGATTTCATGGTTTTGTGTTTAGTGTTCAGGCTTTGGGATTTTGGGATTAGGGTTTAGGGTTTAGGATTTAGGGTTTAGGGTTTACAGTTTACAGTTTTGAGTTTAGGGTTTAGGGTTTACAGTTTACAGTTTCGAGTTTAGGCTTTATGGTTTTGGGGATTGAATTTTAGAGTTTAGGGTTTGGGATTGGAGTTGAAGGTTTAGCATTTATTAGGATATACGATTTAGGGTTTAGGTTTTATGGTGTGATGTTTAGGGTTTAGGGTTAGGGTTTGGTGTTTAGGATTTAGGGTTTAGGGTATGGGGTTTGGGGTTTTGGATTTGGGGTTTAGGGTTCTGGGTTTTGGGTTTAGGGTAAAGGTTTTAAGGTTTATGGTTTTGGGATTAGGGTTTAGGGTTTAGGGTACAGGGTTTGGGATTTAGTGTTTAGGGTTTAGGGTTTGAGTTTTAAGGTTTAGAAGTTACAGTTTTGGGTTGAGTGTTTATGGTTTAGGGTTTAGGGTTTTCAATTTAGGGATTACAATTTAGGGTTTACGTTTAGGGGTTGGGGTTTACATTTTATGGTTTAGGGTTTAGCAATTGGGGTTTAGGGTTTCGGGTTTAGGGTTTAGGGTTTGGGATTTATGGTTTAGGGTTTAAGGATTATGGTTTAGGGTTTAGGGTTTTGGCTTTAGTGTTTAGGGTTTTAAATTTAGCAATTAGGCATTTAAGTTTAGGGTTTTGGATTTGAGGTTTAGGGCTTAGGGTTTAGGTTTAAGATTTAGTATTTCGGGTTTAAGGTTCATGGTTTTGGTGTTTGGGGTTTAGGATTTGGGGTTTAGCGTTCGGGGTTTAGGTTTTAGGGTTTGGGGTTTAAGATTTTGGGTTTAGGGTTTATGGTTTGGGGTTTAGGGTTTAGAGTTTAGGGTTTCCGGTTTCGGGTTTAGAATTTCGAATTTTGGGTATATGGTTTAGAGTTTTGGATTTAGGATTTAGGGTTTAGGGTTTAAGTTTTGTGGTTTGGGTTTAGGATTTGGGTTTTGCTGTTTGGGGTATGGGGTTTAGGGTTTAGGGTTGAGGGTTAACAATTTACTATTTCGGGTTTACGGTTTACGGTTTTGAGGTTTGGGGATTACGGTTTTCGATTTGGGGATTGGAGTTCAGGGTTTAGGTTTTATTAGGGTTCAAGGTTTGGTGTTTAGGGTTTTGAATTTAGGGTTTTCGGTTTTGGTTATAGGGTTCGGGGTTTGGGATTTAGTATTTAGTGTTTAAGGTTTTGGGTTTGGGTTTTAGAGTTTAGGATTTTGGGTTTAGGGATTAGGGTTTTGGGTTTATTGTTTATAGTTTAGGTTTAGGGTTAGGGTTTTGGGTTTTGTGGTTTAGGGTTTATGGCTTAGGAATAGGAATTTAGGTTTTAGGGTTCAGAGTTTAGTGTTTGGGATTTAGGGTTTAGGATTTAGGGTTTCGGATTTAGGGTTTGGGTTTTGGGGTTTTGGGTTTAGGTTTTGAATGTTAAGGTTTACAATTTACAGTTTTAGAATTACTGTTTAGGGTTTGGATTTATGGTTTAGGGTTTAGGGTTTTGTGTTTAGAGTTTAGGGTTTTGGGTTTAGGATTTAAGCTTTAGGGTTTGGGGTTTTTGTTGTTGGGTTCAATGTTTAGGGTTTATAGTTTACAATTTTGGGTTTAAGGTTTAGGGTTTACGGTTTAAGGTTTGAGATTTAGGATTTGGAGTTTGTGGTTTGGATATTTGTTTGGGGTTTTGGGTTTAGTGTTAAAGTTTGGAATTTGGGGTCTATGGTTTAGATATTCGAGTTTCAGGTTTAGAGTTTACAGTTTAGGGTTTGGGGTTTAGGGATTAATTTTTTGAGTTTATTGTTTGGGAATTAGCTTTGGAGTTCATGGTTTAGGGTTTTGGATTTAGCGTTTGGGGTTTAGGGTTTAGGAGTTAGTGTTTCAAGTATAGGGTTTAGGGTTTATCGTTTAGAGTTTAGGGTTTACAGTTAACAATTTACGATTTAAAATTCTAAGATTTTGGTTTAGGGTTTAGAGATTAGAGTTTAGTGTTTAGGGTTTTGGATTTTGGGTGTAGGATTTTGGGTCTGTGGTTTATGGTTTAGCGATTATGCTTACGGTTTAGGATTTTAGTTGTAGGGTTTATGGTTTATGGTTCAGGGATTAGGGTTTAGGGTTTCGTGTTTAGGGCTTGGGATTTAGAGTTTAGGCATTTGGGTTTAGGGCTTACGATTTAGGTTTGGGGTTTATGATTTAGCATTTATGGTTTTTGGATCAGGGTTTAGGGTTTAGGGTTTGGGATTTACTATTTAGGGTTTTTGATTTAGCATTTGGGGTTTGGGGATATGGTATTATAGTTTGCAGTTCAGATTTTATGGGTTTGGGTTTTGGATTTAGGGTTTTGGGTTTTGGGTTTAGGGTTTAGGATTTAGGATTTAGGGTTTAGGTTTTGGGGTTTAGGGTTTACAATTTACAGTTTCAGGTTTAGAGTTCAGGGTTTAGGGTTTATTAGGATTTAGAATTTTGGGTTTAGGGTTTATGGTTTGGTGTTTATTTTTTTCAGTTTAGGGTTTGGTGCTTAGGTTTTCAGGTTGAGGGTTTGGGGTTTGGGGTTTAGTGTTTAGGCTTTGGGGTATAGGGTTCTAGGTTTTGGGTTTAAGGTAAAGGTTTTAAGGTTTATGGTTTTGGGATTAGGGTTTAGGGTTTAGGGATTGGGGTTTGGTGTTTAGGGTTTGCGGTTTTGGGTTTAGGGTTTGAGGTATAATGTTTACAATTTACAATTTCGGGTTTAGTGTTTAGGGTTTAGGGTTTAGGGTTTGGAATTTAAGGTTAAGGATATAGGGTTTAAGGTTTAAGGCTTAGGATTTAGGGTTTAGGATTTATGGTTCGAAATTTAGGATCTTGGGTTTGGTGTTTGGAGTTTAGGGTTTTGGGTTTAGGATCTAAGCTTAAGGGTTTTGGGTTTATGGTTTAGGGTTTGGGGTTTTGGATTTGGGCTTCAGGGTTTAGGGTTTATAATTTACAGTTTCGGGTTTTTGGTTTAGGGTTTAGGGTTTTGGTTTTAGTATTTAGGTTTGGGATTTATGGTTTAGGGTTTAGGGTTTGTGATTTAGGATTTGGAGTTTTGGGTTTGGGTTTAGTATTAGCGTTTGGACTTTGGAGTTCATGGTTTAGGGTTTCGAGTTTCAAGTTTTGAGTTTACAGTTTAGGGTTTGGAGTTTAGGGTTTAGGGAATAATATTTTGAGTTTAAGGTTTGGGATTCTGGGTTTATGGTTTATGGTAATGGGAATGGGGCTAGGGTTTACAACTTGGAGTTCATGGTTTAGGGTTTAGGGTTTGGAGTTTGGGGTTTAGGGTTTAATGTTTGGGGTTTACGGTTTACGATTTACAATTTCAAGATTTCAGTTTAGGGTTTACGATTTAGGGTTTTATATTTAGGGTTTGGGATTTAAGGATTAGGGTTTAGGGTTTGCGATCTTGGGTTTAGGGTTTAGTGTTTATGGTTTATGATTTAGGGTTTAGGGTTTTGTGTTTTGTGTTTGGGATTTAGGGTTTACACTTTTGCTTTTATGGTTTAGGTTTAGGGTTTGGGGTTTACGATTTAGGGTTTATGGTTTTGGGTTTAGGGATTAGAGTTTCAGGTTTACAATTTTGGATTTATGGTTTTTGGGTTTAGGGTTTAGCATTTGGGGTTTGGGGTTCGGGGTTTAGGGTTTAATGTTTGAGGATTTGGTGTTACAATTTAAAGTTTCGAGTTATGGTTTAGGTTTAGTGTTTTGGGTTTAGGGTTTAGGATTTAGGGTTTAGGATTTAGGGCTTAGGGTTTTGGGTTTAGGATTTATGGTTTAGGGTTTTGTTTTTGGGGTTTAGTGTTTAGGGTTTTCGGTTTAGGGTTTGGGGTTTAGGGTTTACAGTTTACAGTTTTGGTTAACAAGGAGATATACTAAGCTTAATGGTTACCATGGGATGTACATACATGAATTTACAAAAGTAAAAACTATATGCTTCTACTTAATCTAATATCTTTCTTCTCGAAAGATCAAGCCACCCATCGCTCCTGTCTCGTCCCGTAGGCATTTGGGTACCTAGTCAGCTGATACACAACAACGTATTGAGGATAAACCCCAGTAATCAAAACTACCTGTTTTCAAACACATTGTTGTGTACCACTGTGCCTTGCACAGAAATCTTTGCATTCCTTTCTCATCATACACATCAAACATGGATGTGATGTTTGACTTAAAACTTATGCATGTCATACTCTTCATAAAATATTTAGCATGGAAATTCATACATGTTAGGGCATATGAAATAGAATGGCATACTTACATGTCATAAAACATTTAATATGAGCACATACTTCTTAAACATGATCTTACGTGTTTCATTGCTAGAGAAATAACAAATATTATAAAACATATGCGCCTTTGCCCCATTTCATGAAAAAACATTTGACCATAGGAAGCACTACCCAGTGGATACTCGCACATACACTTCTAGTGGCTATTAATAAGTAAGAACCTATAGCAATTAAGCTATTTCTGTTCTGTGTATTATCTGGAGCGTCCCCTAGTGGATCCGAGTACTATGAGATCATCCCCTTTTCTCGGTAGGTCGTATCTCAACTTCTGTTTGGTTCTACTTAGCCAAGGGAGTCATTTCTACTTAAAATTTGGAGGACCCCGTCTCTTACTAACGGTTCTTCTCCTTTTAAACTTAGAGGTCCCCGTCTCTTTTTATCGGTTCATCTCCTTTTATACTTTGAGACCCTCGTCTCTTTTTAACAGTTCTTCTCATAATTGTTTATGTAGGTCTTTCGTTTTTTGTATGCTATCTATACAAATATGGGATAAAATGTTTAGGTCCCAATCATGGTTAATCAAATTTTAAGCATGTCACTCTTTATTTGGCAATAAAGAGTCTACTAGCTTAAAATTAAAAAACCAACACGGTGTTTTCGTAAACTTTCATCATCAATCGATTGGATGTTTTACCATACCGACAATTGGTCAATCGATTATGGACCTATCTATTTGCAACACATATAAGTAAGATACTTACTCTTCTCTTTTCTATGTTATTTCTCTCTACCCTTAGCTCATTTTACTTTCTAAACTTTGAACATAATGTTTAAGCATGTCATGGGGCATTTGAAATCCTTTTTGAAGTGTCAAAGATGGACTTCGAGCGTGAAAAAAATGCAAAGTACCAACATAATATTAATATCTATAAACATGGTTCCAAGAAAGAAGAAAATACAACTAACTGGCCCGTTTATTAGAACGTTCTTAATCCTCATTTTAGCATTAAAACACTAATTTTGTGTGAAGGTAAAATCGTATAAACATTCAGCACTTACTTAGGTCATAAAAAACTTTTTTTAGGCATTCAAATTGGTTCACAAAAAGCATAACAAAAACAACCCTTGATCAAACACATAACATTTTGGAGTTTAAGCACACTTTCAACCTGAAACAACTTAGGATTTCAATATCTAACAATAGTGGCCCTTCATGTAATTCACACCTAAGCGCACATCCATACACTCATTTTCAGCATTTTAGCACTCGAAATGATGTGCTACCATTTAGTTCATATCCCTAACCATGAAGGTTACATGAGTCACAAAATATATACACATTTAACATTGAAAACCATCCATTGCCACATCAACTTTAGCCCCAAAAAAATCAAAACAAAAGGGGTAACAGAACAAGAAAAAATTGAAGGAAGACAAGGTTAGAATCTTACCTCTCCCGCAGAAACAAACATAGGAAGGCGAAAAGAGAGAACTTCAACAAGAAAAACAATGTTCGTTTTCCCTAATACTTTCCATCGTTAAATTTGCACCCCCTTAAGTTTTATTTCTAACTATTGGTTCTCTAACTACTTTTGTGGCCATTGACATATGAGAATTTCCACATAACATTTTGCAGTGACCCTCTCGTTATTTTTTTTTTTTTTTTTGCAAATTTTTTGATTTTGTTTCTCTATGCATACACATATGTAAATATTTTCTCATGATCTCCTTTAATTTTTAATCAATTTACATATTTTTATAGCAAGAACTAAATATATAAATTCTCAATTAATATACAGATTTCACGTTTCTATTATAGAAGTGAAATCCTCTCACAGATTTCGGTTCTTTTCATCTTCATATTCCCACCTAGCACCCACTAAGATTTGACATAAGTGTTTCTGTTCTCTTTCAGATGAAGGAAACTAAATACAGAGAAATCTTCGTCATTTTTCCTTATCTTTTGCCATACCAACAATCTTTACTATACTCATCTCATATTCGCAATATGGTTCATTTGCATTTAATGATGAAAATCTCAAGTCTTCTTTATTTTTCCAGCTCATTAATCCTTCATGCAACCATTGAAAGATTTCCCATAATATTCAATCAACCCATAAGATCCACATTCTTAACTCAATTTCCGATCACCACTAGAATTTTAGCTAACTTATCTAACTTGAAAAGAATAAAGAAAGAGAGGTTTGAAATGGGGCGATCGAAATGCAAAACGAAATATATATATATATATATATATGAAATCCTACATGTGTTTAATCAGTTTTTACAACATATTCACGTTTGCACTTCATTTTCAGTACACCACACATGAAGAAAATATAAAAGAAAGTCATCTCATTCAATTCATTAAAGTTGGGCGGTATATACCATTTACGTAGATCATGATCTACAAGAGGCTATCACTTGCAGAGCTATTTCATAGGACTAGGACAACAAATCAAGGTTCTTTGTAATAATTAAGTTATTTATCTTCTAGTAATTTGATATGGCAAAAATAGAATAAAAATACATAAAGGAGAAATGTTGTATATACTACCATCCCTCAACCTTCTATTATGTCGATTATACTTTATTCTCACTAAACGGAAAACATACTTTGTTCCATGTACTTCTCTAAACTACCATACTTTTCATAAATCCACTCATTTTCATTTTACCTGTTCATGACGTATTTGGAAACAACAATGATTTTAATCAAGTCCCTCCTTAAGTTAAAAGAGATTAGTTAAGTAACTAACCTTCATCTTGAATTGCTTGGACTAAATCATTATGAATAGTTAGAACCTCAAAGGCCAATCTAACGAATGCTTATATCACTTAATTGAGTAGCAAAGAGATTGAATCACCTTGTCAATGTACTAAGATTAAAATCCAAAGGTCTTCCATTCACTAAGACAATTCGTGTACAAACTTTTAGTCTTCTAAAAGATAGCAAAACTTTTTATTTTAGAGGGATTAAGGTTTTGGCTTAAAAGTTTCATTGTTTCCATAGCAATTGAATTTCACCCACAAAAGTATCCATTCAGTTTAGCACCATCCAATTGAGTGAATTAACACAACTTTTACTACGAAGGATATCCTCAGTGGGGGTAATTAACCTAATCAGTATTCTAATTCGTTAAAGACAAAACGAACTATGACCATGTAAATAAAGATTAGTCATAAGGAATAAAACATGAAACCAATGACTCTTGGAAAAAATGTTGACTTGAAGGAAGTAGAGACCACATCCTCTAAGGTCTTCAATGTTACCTCATCTATAGTTATGCCAGAGTTTCATAACGATAGATGGGGTCTCATCAAAGAAAACTTTGCTCCAATGATCACAGGGAAACCTAGACCTCTGATACCACTCAATCACACCCTGCAAAAACAAGAGAAGTGACTGGTGCCGAACTCAAAGAAAGACCTATTGTTCGGAAAGCCAAACCATAGAAATCAAAAAGCATATAATTTCTAATATTATTGAACATTTCTTATTTAAAAGATATCCCATAACATATTCAGAATTTCCATTGGAAAGCTCCGCTCTCGGCCATCAAAACAATATATAATCACGCACAAATACCACAAAGAAATTTAAGGACCCTGCCTGTGATCATTGGAGCTATCTAGAGTAAAAAATTTACGAAGAGAGAATATCTTATATTAAGCCCCACGAAAAAATGTGGTCTCACGAAGGATACAAATACCCGAACTCATTTTGGGAGGTAGGCTAGAAGCTACACCTTTATCTGAAAGAAATGAAGTGAGGAAGGGTGAGTTTTGCAACTCAGAGCAGATAATACGTACCATAACAAGAAGGGAACAAACATGTAGGGACGAGTTTTCACAAACATTTCACGGTTCTAGCTACTAAATAAACATCTTGAACAATTATAATATCTATGCTTTCGAAATTAATTGAGTAATACTTTTCAAATCAAACTTGACATTCTAAAATGCGTATATATATATATATATACATATATATATATATATGTTATAAAATAATAATTACAAATAAGCTTTATCTAAGGATAGACATATACTCGAGAACCTAACGGAGTGAGAAATTAGCTTGCTTGAATGAATGCTGCTCCTTATTTTGATTTTCCGCATAGACATATGGGAAGACGGGCATTGAGTTAGGGCTTTTATAGGATTGACAGACCATACAACGAATATAGGACTAAGACTAATATCGATGTATTGAATCAATTGTTAAAAGGAACCCAACAACATAGATGAAGTATTATGATAGACCATAACCTTAGGAGCTCTATAATATTGAATACACTTTTAATTACTTGTTTTATTTTATTTATTTGAATTAATCACTCAAAAAAAACCCCTTTTGGTTACTTGACACCCTTTTCCATTAAAGTCCTGATTGATTGGAAAGTACTAAAAATCACCCAATCCCTGTGGGTTCGACCCTACTTGCTCTATATACAAATTTGTGTTGATTGAAAGTAGGAAATAAATTATTAATATTAATTTGATTGGCTCGGCACGCATCAGGTGTAGGATTTAGCGTTTATAGTTTAGGGTTTAGAGTTTGCAATTTAGGATTTTCCGTTTAGCGTTTTGGGTTTAGGGTTTAAGATTTTGGGTTTAGGGTTTAGGGTTTGGTGTTTATGGTCTAGAGTTTAGGGTTTAGGTTTTAGGATTTAGGATTTGATGTTTATGGTTTAAGGTTTAGGGTTTGGGGTTTAGGGTGTAGGGTTTAGGGATTAATGTTTTTGGTTTAGGGTTTACGATTTACAGTTTAGGGTTTACAATTTAGGGTTAACGGTTTAGGGTTTAGGGTTTATGGTTTATAGTTTAGTATTTAGTGCTTAAGGTTTGTGATTTAGGGTATAGGGTTTTGGGTTTAGGGTTTAAGGTTAAGGGTTTGGGATATAGTGTTTGGAGTTTATGGTATAAGGTTTAGGGTTTAGGGTTTAGTGATTAGGATTTAGGATTTAGTGTTTAGGATTATTTATTTAGGGCTTAGGATTTAGGATTTAGGGTATAGGGTTTCAGGTTTTGGGTTTGGCTTTAGCATTTGGGATTTAGGGTTTAAGGTTTTTGGTTTGTGGTTTAGGGTTTATTGTATAGGATTTAGCATTTACGGTTTTGGGTTTGGAGTTTCGGATTTAGGGTATAGGGTTAAAGATTTAATGTGTACGTTTTCGGATTTAGTGTTTAGGGTTTAGGGTTTAGGGTTTTCAGTTTAGAATTTGGGGTTTAGGATTTAGGGTTGAGGGTTTCGGGCTTAGGGTTTAAGGTTTGGGTTTTGGGGTTTACGGTATAGGTTTTTAAGTTAGGGTTAAAAATTTACAATTTTAGGTTTAGGGTTTAGGCTTTCGGGTTGAAGCTTTAGGGTTTAGGGATTAAATTTTGGGGTAAGGGTTGAGTGTTTGGGGTAAGGGTTGAAGCTTTAGGGTTTAGGGTCTATAGTTTAACGTCTTGGGTTTAGGTTTTTAGATTTTGCGATTATCGTTTAGGGTTTAGGTTAGGAGTTTGGGATTTAGGGTTTAGGGTTTTGCATTTAGGGTTTAGGGTTTAAGGTTTATGGTTTAGGGTTTAGGATTTACGGTTTACGGTTTATAGTTTCGCATTTTCGATTTAGGAATTAGGGTTTAAGGTTTTGAGTTTAGGTCTTAGGGTTTAGGGTTTAGTGTTTAGGATTTACGATTTAGGTTTTAGGATATAAGGTTTCGGCATTAGGATTTAGGATTTTAGGGTTTAGGGTTTTAGATTTTGGGTTTACGGTTTAGGGTTTGGTGTTTAAGGTTTTGGGTTTAGGTTTTTCGGTTTAGGGTTTAGGGTTTAGGGTTTTGGATTTATGGTTTAGTGTTTGTGTTTTAAGGTTTGTGATTTAGGGTTTTGGGTTTTGGATTTGGTGTTTAAAGTTTAGGGTTTGGTATTTAGGGTTTACAGTTTTGAGTTTATGGTTTTAGGTTTAGGGTTTAGGGTTTGGGATTTAGGGTGGGTTTTGGGTTTACGGTTTAGGATTTAGGATTTCGGGTTTGGGGTTCGCGATTTTGTGTATAGGGTTTTAGGTTTACTGTTTAGGTTTAGGATTTAGGGTTTAGGGTTGAGGGCTAAAGGTTGAAGGTTTTGCCTTTGGCGTTTAGGATTTCAGGTTTAGGGGTTAGGCCTTAGGATTTAGGGTTTGGGGTATGTGGTTTGGGGGTTATGGTATAGGGATTCGAGTTTTCAGTTTACAGTCTATAGTTTTCAGGTTTAGGGTTTAGGGTTAAGGGTTTAGGGCTTAGGGTTTAGGGTTTTGGGTTTAAGATTTGGGGTTTCGAGTTTACGATATAGTGTTTTTGGTTTAGGGTTTACAATTTACAGTTTTAGGGATTACGTTTTGGGGTAAGGGCTTAGGTTATGGAGTTCAGTGCTTTGGTTTGGGGTTTAGGGTTTGGGGTTTGGGTTTTAGGGTTTAGGGATTTGGGTTTATCATTTAAGGTTTTGGGTTTTGAGTTTAGAGTTTTGGGTTTTGGATTTAGGGTTTAGGCATTAGGCTTTAGATTTAGGGATTATAGTTTAGTGTTTGGGTTTGGAGTTTAGGATTTAGGGTTTAGGGTTTTGCGATTAGGGTTTAGGGTTTAAGGTGTATGGTTTAGGGTTTGGGGTCTACGATTTACAGTTTCGTGTTTTTGATTTAGGGTTTAGGGTTTAAGGTTTAGAGTTTAGGGCTCAAGTTTTAGGGTTTAGTGCTTAGGGTTAACAATTTAGCATTTAGGGTTTAGTATTTAGGGTTTAGGATTTAGGATTTAGGGTTTAGGGTTTTAGATTTTGCGTTGACGGGTTAGGGTTTGGTGTTTAGGGTTTGGGGTTAGAGTTTAGGGTTTAGGGTTTTTGGTTTAGGCTTTAGGGTTTAGGGTATAAAGTTTAGGGTTTTGGATTTATGGTTTAGTGTTTAAGGTTTATGGTTTGTGATTTAAGGTTTTGGGTTTGGGGTTTAAAGTTTAGGGTTTATAGTTTTGAATTTATGGTTTAAGGTTTAGGGTTTAGGGATTAGTGTTTAGGGTTTGGGATTTAGGGTGATTTTTGGGTTTAGGGTTTAGGATTTAGGATTTCGGGTTTGGGGTTCTAGATTATGTGTATAGGGTTTAGTGTGTACGATTTGGGATTTAGGCTGGGTTTTGGGTTTAGTCTTTAGGATTTAGGACTCCGGGTTTGGGGTTGACGACTTAGAGTATAGGCTTTTAGGTTTAGTGTTTAGGGTTTAGGTTTAAGATTTAGGGTTTAGGGTTTAGGGCTTAGGGTTTTGCGTTTGATATTTAGGATTTAGGGCTTAGGGTTTAGGGTTTGGGGTTTAGGGTTTAGGGCATAGGGTTTTGGTTTTACTGTGTACAGTTGTGGGTTTAGGGTTTAGGTTTTGTGGTTTAAGGTTTTGGGTTTACGGGTTTGGCATTGGGGTAAGGGCTTAGGGTTTGGAGATCAAGGTTTAGGGTTTAGGGTTTACAGTTTAGGGTTTTGGATTTAGGGTTTTGGGTTTTTGGTTTACCATTTAGTGTTTAGGGTTTGGGATTTAGGGTTTAGCATTTGGGGTTTAGGGTTCGGGGTGTAGGATTTAGCATTTATGGTTTTGGGTTTGGCGTTTGTGATTTAGGCTTTAGGGTTTTGCGTTTTGGGTTTTCGGATTTAGGGATTAGGGTTTAAGGATTTAGGGTTTAGTGTTTTAGATTTTGGGTTTAGGGTTTAGGGTTTGGTGTTTAGGGTCTAGAGTTTAGGGTTTTAGGTTTAGGATTTGGTGTTTATGGTTTTGGGTTTAGTGTATGCAGTTTAGGATTTGCGATTTAGGGTTTTGGGTCTACAGTTTAAAGTTTAGGGTTTAGGGTTCAGGGTCTAGGGTCTAGGGTTTGGGGTTTAGGGTTTAGGGATTTGGGTTTTGGGTTAATGGTTTATTGTTTAGGGTTTAAGGTTTGTGATTTAGGGTTGGGGTTTTGGGTTTTGGGTTTAGGGTTTAAGGTTTCGGGTTTAGAATTTAGGGTTTGGGGTTTTGAGTTTATGGTTTAAGGTTTAGGATTTATGGTTTAGTGTTTAGGGTTTGGGATTTATGGCCTAGAGTTTAAGATTTAGGATTTAGGATTTAGGGTTTAGGGTTTAGGGTTTAGGGTTTTGGGATTAGATTTTGCGGTTTATGTTTTGGGATTTAGGGTTTAGGGTTTAGGGTTTTAGATCTTGGGATTATGGATTAAGGTTTACGTTAGGAGTTTGGGATTTATGGTTTAGGGTTTTGCATTTAGGGTTTAGGGTATAAAATTTATGGTTTAGGGATTGGGATTTACAGTTTACTCTTTACAGTTTCGCGTTTTCGATTTAGGGATTTGGGTTTAAGGTTTAGAGTTTAGGTCTTAGGGTTTAGTTTAGGATTTATGATTTAGATTTTAGGATTTTAGGTTCAGGGATTAGAATTTAGGGTTTTAGGGTTTGGTGTTTAGGGTTTTGCGTTAGAGTTTGGCGATTAGGGTTTAGGGTTTAGAGTTTATGGTTGTGGATTTATGGTTTGCTGTTTGAGGATTAAGGTTTGTGATTTAGGGTTTTGGGTTTTGGTGTTTAAAGTTTAGGGTTTGGTATTTAAGGTTTACAGTTTAGAGTTTATGGTTTAATGTTTAGGGTTTTAGGTTTAGTGTTTAGGGTTCAGGTTTAGGATTTAGGGTTTAGGGTTTCGAGTTTAGGGTTTAGGGCTTAGGGTTTAAAGTTTGGGATGTGGGGATTAGGTATTAGGTTTTAGGGTTTTGGGTTTAGGCTTTCATGTTGTCGGTTTACAGTGTACAATTTCGGGTTTAGTGTTTACGGTTAAGGGTTTAGGGCTAGGGGTTTAGGGTTTAAGATTTGGGGTTTGGGGTTTACAGAATAGGGTTTTGAGTTTAGGGTTTACAATTTACAGTTTTGGGTTGAGGGTTTAGGCTTTAGGTTTTAAAATTTAGGGTTTAGGGATTACGTTTTTGGGTTTGGCCTTAGGGTATGGAGTTCAGTGCTTTGGTTTGGGGTTTGGGTTTTAGGGTTTAGGGATTTGGGTTTATGGTATAAGGTTTTGGGTTTAGGGTTTAGTGTTTCTGGTTTAGGATTTAGGCTTTAGGCTTTAGGCTTTAGATTTAGGGATTATAATTTAGGGTTTAGGTTTGGAGTTTGGGATCTTGGGTTTAGGGTTTAGGGTTTAAGGTGTATGGTTTAGGATTTGGGGTCTATGGTTTACGATTTACAGTTTCGTGTTTTCAATTTAGGGTTTAGTGTTTAGGGCTCAGGGTTTAGGGTTTAGTGTTTAGGGTTAATGATTTTTGTTTTAGGGTTTAAGATTTACAGTTTAGGGTTTTTCGTTTAGGGTTTTACATTTTTCGTTTACTGGTTAGGGTTTGGTGTTTAGGGTTTTGGGTTAGAGTTTAGGGGTTAGGGTATAGAGTTTAGTGTTTTAGAATTATTGTTTAGTGTTTAAGGTTTATGGTTTGTGATTTAGGGTTTTGGTTTTTGGGTTTATAGTTTAGGGTTTGGTATTTAGTGTTTACAGTTTTAAGTTTATGGTTTAAGGTTTAGGGTTTAGTGTTTAGTGTGTATAGTTTGTGATTTAGGCTGGGTTTTGGGTTTAGGGATTAGGATTTCGGATTTCGGGTTTGGGGTTGACAATTTAGGGTATAGGGTTTTAGGTTTAGTGTTTACGTTTAGGTTTAAGATTTAGGGTTTAGGGTTTAGGGTTTTGCATTTTGCATTTAGGATTTAGGGTTTAGGATTTAGGGCTTAGGGTTCAGGGTTTGGGATTTAGGGTTCAGGGCATAGGGTTTTAGGTTTGGGGTTTTGGTTTTACAGTGTACAGTTTCGGGTTTAGGGTTTAGGCTTTGTGGTTTAAGATTTTGGGTTTATGGGTTTGGCATTGGGGTAAGGGCGTAGGATTTGGAGATCAAGGTTTAGGGTTTAGGGTTTAGAGTTTAGGGTTTGGGATTTAGGGTTTAGGGTTTACTATTTAGTGTTTAGGGTTTAGGATTTAGAGTTTAGGGTTTGGGGTTTAGGGTTCAGGGTGTAGGATTTAGCGTTTATGGTTTTGGGTTTCGAGTTTGCGATTTAGAGTTTAGGGTTCTGTGTTTAGGGTTTTCGGATTTAGGGATTAGGGTTTAAGGATTTACGGGTTAGTGTTTTAGATTTTGGGTTTAGGGTTTAGGGTTTGGTGTTTATGGTCTACAGTTTAGGGTTTAGGGTTTAGGATTTGGTGTTTATGGTTTAGGATTTTGGGTTTGCGGTTTAGGATTTACGATTTAGGGTTTTGGGTCTACAATTTAAAGTTTAGTCTTTAGGGTCTAGGGACTAGGGTTTAGGGTTCAGGGATCAAGGTTTAGGGTTTAGGGATTTGGGTTTATGGTTTAGTGTTTAGGGTTTACAATTTACAGTTTTAGGTTTAGGGTCTAGGGTTTAGGCTTTGGTGTTTTAGGTTAAGGTTTAGAGGTTAAGTTTTGGGGTTTAGGGTTTAGGGATTAGGATTGTGGTAGTGTTAGGGTTTGGAGTTCAGGGGTTAGGGTTGTGGTTTAGGGTTTGGGGTTTGGGATTTAGGGATTAGGGTTTTGGGTTTATGGTTTGATGTTTTGGGTTAAGTATATTGGTTTTGGGATTTAGGGTTTAGGGTTTGGGGTTTAGGATTAAGGGATTATGGTTTATGGTTTAGTTTTAGTGTTTCAGATTTAGGGTTTAGGGTTTTACATTTAGGGTTTAGGGTTTAAGGTTTATGGTTTAGGGTTTGGGGATTACAGTTTACGGTTTACGGTTTCGTGTGTTCGATTTAGGGTTTAGGATTTAAGGTTTAGAGTTTAAGGTTTAGGGTTTGGTGTTTAGGGTTTAGGGTTTAGGGTTTTGGACTTTGGCTTTAATGGTTTGGAGTTTAGGGTTTAGGCTTTTGGGTTTACTATTTTTGGTATGATAGTTATTGTTTAGGGTTTAGGGTTTGTGGTTTAGGATTGAGACTTTAGAGTTTTAGGTTTAGGGATTAGGGATTAGGGTATAGGGTTTAGGGTTTACATTTAGGGTTTGGGGTTTACGATTTATGGTTTAGGGTTTAAGTTTTGGTTTTTAGGGTTTCGGATTTAGGGTTTAGGGTTTAGTATTTAGTGATTTATATTAAGCAAATAGGGTTTTGGGTTTGGGGGTTAGGATGAAAGGTTTAGTCCTTAAGGTTTAGGGTTTATGGTTTTGGTATTTGGTTTTAGGGTTTGCATTTAGGGTTTACAGTTTACAGTTTCGAATAAGGGTTTTGGGGTTTGGGGTTTAGGGTTTGGGGATTAGAGTTCAAGGTTTTGGAATTAGGGTTTACGGTTTATGGTTTGGGGTTTAAGATTTAGTGTTTAGGGTGTCTAATTTAGTGCTTAAAGTTTAGGGTTTAGGGTTTGACATTTAGGATTTAGGGTTTAGGGTTTAAAGTTTAGGGTTTAGGGTTTAGGGTTTAGAGTTTAGGGTTTATGGATTCGGGTTTAGACTTTACAATTTATAGTTTTGTGTTTAGGGTTTAGGGTATAGGGTTTGGGCTTTAAACTTTAGGGTTTCCAATTTGCGGTTTCGAGTTAAGGTTTTTGGATTGGTTCAAGGTTTAGGGTTTAGAGTTTAGGCTTTGGGATTTAGTGTTTGGGGTTTTGGGTTTTTGGTTTAGGGTTTTGGTTTAGGGTTTAGGGTTTAGCGTTTAGGGTTTACGGTTTCGGTTTAAGGGTTTAGGATTTAAGATTTAGGGTTTTGGGTTTAGGGTTTACAGTTTGTGGTTTAGGGTTTTGATTTTATGGTTTGGGGTTTTAGGTTTATGTTTTAAGGTTTAGCATTTTAGTTTTAGGGCTTAGGGTTTAGGGTTTTGGGTTTATGCTTTAGGCTTTGTTTGGGAATTAAGAGGGGAAGGGAAGGGAGGGGAAGAGAAGGTTAATCTTCCATATGTCCTCCTCTTGTTTGGGTGTTGATACCTCCTCCAAAATACTCCAATTTGGAGCATCTTGAATTTGTGAATGGAAAGGATAATGGAGGGTTAAGAATTGATCTTCCATTATCTTCCCCTCCAATTTTCATCTTCCCAAACAAGGGGAAGATATCTTATTAGTCTCCCATTCCCTCTCCTTCTCCTCCTTAATCCTCAATCCAAACATACCCTTAGGGTTTAGGGTTTTCGTTTTAGGTTATAGGGTTTGGGGTATAAAGTTTACAATTTACAGTTTCGGGTTTAGGGTTTAGCCTTTCGAGTTTAAGGTTTATGGTTTAGGGCTTAGGATTTGGGGTTTAGGGTTTAGGGTTTGGGATTGGAGTTTAGGGTTTAGCATTTGGGGTTTAGGGTTCAACGTTTGCGATTTAGGGTTTAGGGTTTCGGGTTTACGGGTATGGGGTTTAGGGTTTGGGGTTTTGGATTTAGGGTTTACGATTTGGGGTTTATGGTTTCAGGTTTAGGGTTTGGGGTTTATGGTTTAGGATTTGGGGTTTATTGTTTACAGTTTACAATTTTTGATTTTTTATTAATGGTTAAGCTTTAAGGTTTAGGGCTTAGAGTTTAGGGTTAAGTATTTTAGGATTTAGGGTTTACAGTTTAGGGTTTAGGATTTTGGGTTTAGGGTTTTAAGTTTAGGGTTTAGGCTTTAGGGTTTAGTGTTTTGGGTTTGATATTTAGTCTTTAGAGTTAAGGGTTTGGGGTTTGGGGTTTTGGATTTAGAGTTGAAGATTTAGTGTTCAGGGTTTGGGATTTAGGGTTTAGGGTTTTGGTTAGGGTTTAGGATTTAGGGTTTAGGCTTAAGGGTTTAGAGTTGAGGGTTTGGGGTTTTTGGTTTGGGGTTTGGGATTTATGGTTTAGGGTTTTGGGTTTAATGTTGAAGGATTAAGGTTTTTGTTTGGGGTATGGGGCTTTTGGGTTTTAGGTTTAGGGTTTTGGGTTTTGGGGTCTGAGGCCTACGATTTGGAGATTAGAGTTCAAGGTTTAAGGTTTAGTGTTTTGAATTTAGAGTGTAGTGTTTGTTGTATAGGGTTTAGAGTTTAGGATTTTCTATTTAGGTTTAAGGTTTAGGGTTTAGGCTTTGGTGTTAAGGGTTTATGGTTTAGGATTTAGGGTTTATGTTTTGGCTTGAGGGTTTACGGTTTACGGTTTACGGTTTACAGTTTAAGGTTTTGGATTTATGGTTTAGAGCTT
Source organism: Senna tora (assembly GCA_014851425.1). Lineage (NCBI taxonomy): Eukaryota > Viridiplantae > Streptophyta > Magnoliopsida > Fabales > Fabaceae > Senna > Senna tora. The sequence continues at coordinate 46,393 of JAAIUW010000132.1, read as the reverse complement.
AGGGTTTAGCGTTTTGGATTTGAAGTTTACGGTTTACGGTTTGTGATTTACGGTTTAGGGTTTAACTTATGAATGTTTCAAGGTATTTTCCAAGCTTTTAGTACTCTTAAAAATAAGGTTTATTACATTCTCTCCCCCATAAAAAAAAATTCTGTCCCTGAATTTAAATTCAATTACTAATCTTGTTGTTTAAACATATGGGAATATCTAGTACACACCTTATTTGTTGATCCCGTATAGCTTTCTCTAGAGAATGTTTATGCCACAGGACATTTACTAACACTAACTTGTTGAAACGAAACGTGACATTTAGTCCCTCTTCATATTACCATATGACAATCATTCATCTAATTGTATAGCACGGGATTGTTTTTTGGATCATGTAAATGCTTTTATAGCTTAGACATGTGGAACACTAGATGAATGTCAGCTAATTGAAGAGGTGACGCTAGACAATAAGTCACATAACCTATAAGTAACATAACCTGCTTTTTCAAGAATTTGGAAAGGTTCAACACATCTCAAACTTACCCTTTCTTCTCCAGAATGTGAGTACACCTTTTATAGGTGAAACCTTCAAAGATGTGTTGTTTTCCCACGAGAAACTATTAAGTTAGGGTATATATAATTAACCTAAGTTTTTTTTTTTGGAATGAGCTTTTCTTGATTAGGCATAGGTGCATCTATAAACAGAGACTTAATGGAGCGCTTCAAATCATAAAAGCAAGAAACGAAAGATGAAGTAGACAAAAAGAATGGTGATGAGGATGACTTATTGCCCGGTTAGTGAGTTATTCAAATGATGCTGGTGTCGATTGGAGAGGCAGTCAAGCATGGATAAGTGCATCTTCTGATGATCTGGGTCTAAGGTTTCTATTTATCTAACATTCGTAAGGTTTTCGTCCTCCATTGCTTTGGAACTTGTAAGTGTTAGGAAATTGGAATGGAGGGAGAGTACCTGGGTACGTACTATGTTATGTATGGCTCTCTACAAGACTCTCTGCAGGCTATAGTTACAGCCTCTGAAATGTTATGCACATGGAAGAGCAACACAATAACACACACAAAAGAGTTATTTTAGCCTTATGGACATTCCTACTATTAGACATTCCCTTAACACTGGTTAACACATTATGATTGATGAATCGCATTAATCCCTATATTCTTACTCCTTTCATTTTTTGTTAAGCACGGACAACAAAACACACCTATGCTGATCTGAAGACTCATTAGTATTAAATTGTGTCTTGCAAATACAAGATAACAAGAGAACATCACAACACTTAAATTGACATGAAATTAAGCCCCAAACATAGAAATAAGACTCAAAAAAATTGAACATACTAAAAACAATAAAATAACACACAAAACATTTTAAAATAAGTTCCAAGATACCAAAAGACGCCTAATGGAAACTAGACAGCATCTAGACTTTGAAATTATTACTCATATGGATTTCCAAATAGCAAAACATGTTTACTAAAAACTAGGCATCCTGTAAACACTACAATGACGCTTAACCAGACTTTGTTGTAATTTTAAGCAAGGGAATGAGAAAAAGAACAATATAAACCCAACGACTTTCACCATTATTTAAACCATTAAGGATATGCTTTCAAACAAATTAAAATAGTAGAATATAGAGACAAGTGGATCAATACTTTTTTGTTTGTACTTGAGCACTTGAAATACATTTCAACTGCCCAAAAGAGAAAGCAAATAGGTCACCCAAATCGCCATTCTTCCTAAGCATTTGGGCCTTTTTAAGATGGACTTCGAGAGGGAAAAAATGCTAAGTACCAACAATTAAAAATATCATATTAATATCTATAAACAAGGTTCCAAGAAAGAAGAAAATACAACTAACTGATCCGTGTATTAGAACATTCCTAATCCTCATTTTATCATAAAAACACTAATTTTGATTGAAGGAAAAATCATATCAGCATTCAACACTTACTCAAATCATAAAAAACAGTTTTTTAGGCATTGAAATTGGTTCACAAAAAGCATAATAAAAACAACCCTTTATCAAACACATAACATATTTGAATTTAAGCACACTTTCCACCTCAAACAACTTAGGATTTCAGGATATAACAAAGGTGGTCCTTCATTTAATTCACACCCAAGGGCTCATCCATACACTTATTTTCAGCAATTTAGCACTCGAAATGATGTTCTACCATTTAGTTCATATACCCAACCATGAAGGTTACATTAGTCACAAAATATATACACATTTAACTTTGAAAACCAGTCATTGCCACATCAACTTTTGCCCCAAAAATATCAAAACAAAAGGGGAAACATAACAAGCAAAAATTGCAGGAATACAAGGGTAGAGTCTTACCTCTCCAACAAAAACATAGGAAGGGGAAAGGAGAGAACTTGAACAAGAAGAACAATGTTTGTTTTTCCTAATACTTTCCATCGTTAAATTTGTACCCCTTATGTTTTATTTCTAACTATTGGTACTCTAACTACTTTTGTGGCCATTGACATATAAGAATTTCCACACAACATTTTGTAGTGACCCTCTCTTTATTTTTTATTTTATTTTATTTTTTTGCAATTTTTTGGATTTTGTTTCTTTATGCATACACATATGTAAATATTTTCTCATGCTCTCGTCTACAATACAGATTTCACGTTTCTATTATAGAAGTGAAATCCTCCCATAGATTTCTGTTCTTTTCATCTTCATATTCCCACCTAGAACCCACTAAGATTTGACATAAGTGTTTATGTTCTATTTCAGATGAAGGAAACTAAATACAGAGCAATCTTCATCATTTTTCCACATCCTTTGGCATACTACATTCTTTATTGTCACGACGCCAATTCGAGAGTACGTGACCAACACGGGAATAGATTTTAACCTCTAAACTCATAACCCTTATATATATCATAATAGTGGCCACACCTCACTGGTGGCCTAATTAACCTGCAATCCACGGTTCGCTCAATACCGCTTCAGCGCAGTCCAGTGTATAGATATATATCAACACTCATAATATAAATATTCATATCATATTGACCGCACGTCTCAATACCTACGATCTATCCTATTCACATGCAGCAAGCACACATAATATATATATCCATATCATATTGACCATACGCCTCAATGCGTACGATCTATGATATTCACATGTAGAAGTTTATAAACTCATACATATATCCTAGTTTTCCCCTAAACTGGACCCTGTCTTTAAGTACATGTGAAGCCGATAAGTCCAAAGTAAGTACATATCGAAAGCTATAAATATATACACAACCCTTACAACTTATAATATGTACAACCAAAAGAATCAAAGTAACCAAAAGGTGTCCACCCACGCGAACAAGTGCGCAAGCATGGTCTGATGTCCGTATCACTGTCCGGACGTCGATGCCTCCCCGATCCTTGTAACTGAAACTTTGAAGCAGAGGGAGTGAGTCAAACAGACTCAGTGAGAAGCTTCCCATCCTCGGCGTAGCGGCGGGTACCACTACAGCTGGGCAAAGGGGAACACCCACAATCACATGCGCATGAAAATCCAGTTTATCAAATGTTATATTACGATCAGTCAATATTAATATAACATTAAAATCAAAGATAAACCTACGGATCATGCCTTTCTATCATGCTTCTCATAAACAAGCAATCACTTTTAACATATCATTTGAAAACTATAAATCACATAACTGGCCCTACTGCCAGGCGAGGCCGATGGCCTCAAAGGGCAATTTCTTTTTAATCTTTAACTGACCCTAGTGCCAGGCTAGGGCAATGGCCTCAACGGGCAAATCTTTTAATCTTTAATTGACCCTAGTGTCAGGCTAGGGCAATGGCCTCAACGGGTAAATTTCTTTTAATCTTTAACTGACCCTTGTGCCAGGCTAGGGCAATGGCCTCAACAGACAAATTTCTTTTAACTTGTTTCTCTTCCCAAGCTTTCAGCTAGGATCCTGACTCTATTACTATCCTAAAGTGACTTTACCTAGGTAGTGTGAACATCCCTACGACTCACTAATCAATTATGAGATCTTATTAATCCTCATATTGTCCCCAAACCCTTGGTTAGATCATAACCTAGCTCTAAGGTCTTCCCTAAGTTCAATTACCATGAAATGTCGATGTTCACTAACAACTTCTATACAATTTCTTTAATGAGTTTCTATTTAATAGGGTAAACCAAACCTTGGACTCAATTAACAACTTACCCCCTTGCTTGTACTATTCATCGTATCTCATCTCATCACATGGATACCATCTAGTACCTCTTTACCTGTAGTCAAACAGACATATACAAATAGTTTCATATATAACAGTTTAGGAACAACAATGGCATGTTCACCACTAAATAATTCTTACAAATAGGCAAGTAGACAAACCACATATCCACATCCTCAATCAACCTTATAAGGCAAGGATGGGAAACCCCTCACCTGGACGGCTTCCTTGTGCTTGTCCTAGAGTAACTCGTACTCCGGACGAGTCGTGGTTCCCTAACGAATGCATTCATGTGGTTAACATCTCAAACTATATGCAATTCATATCCATACGATATGCTCGTGCCTAAAACTGCATCTAGACGTTGCCAAGAACCGAGTCCTTGGTCTTATCCATCTTCCCTCTCTTCTATGAGAGTCTCAAGTGCTTCGCACTTTGTTCCATACAACTATCGCTCACCTTAAATTGATTTTGGAGCCTTGGATTCAAGTTACTAACCTCAATATACTTTTAAATTATCTTACTTAAGGTTTCCTAATAATTACGAAGGAATAAAGTTGCCATTATTTGAATTTGTACTTCATTGTTCCGCAAGTTTCCATCCATGAGGAACAAGCAGGTACTTAACATAACTCTTAATGCGTGATAGCATATTTAGAATTATTCTAGGGTGTTTAAGATTGAAAAGAAGAGGTTTGGAGCCCTCAATATCACCCTTAAAGTGCAATTGGGCAATCCGAGCAAGGACCCAACACGTTAACGTCAAGGTTCCACCTTAGTAACCTCGGGCCAGCTCTTCTCGGGTCTTGTTCAGCTAATATCACAACAATATAATTTCAATAATACCAATCCAAGCCTATTTACTCAAATCCAAGCTCAATCCTAATTTTCAACAATTTCCCCAAATTAGGAATAATTAGAATTTCAACCCCACACCCTTCAAAATTCGAATTCGGCTAACCCGAGGGTATTGTCTCGATTCCTACCCCAACTAAGTGTTCAAGAATACTTACTAGGTCTCAATCTACCCTAGAAACAATCCAATCGAAGGTGGATCGAAGAAATCCCTAAAAATGGAAAAATTGAGGGTTTCGAATTAAATTGGGGTTACCAACCTTTGATTCGATTGGTGGAAGGTGTAGGAGACGTTGTACCCGAGCTCCGGTGACTTTTTCTGGTGTCGGCTAGCTCTCCCCGGTCACTTTTCCGGCGAACCCCAACTCTTCTTCTTCTTCTTCTTCCACGCCTCTTCTCCCTCTCGCTCTTCTTTCACTCTCTTTGTTTCTTCTTTTTTTCTTTCTAAACCCGTATCCCTCTCTTCCTGTTTATTCTCTTTATTTTCTTTCTTTTTCACGTTCTAGCAACCCTTCCCACGGCATCCCCATCTTAAAGAATAACAAAATAATAAAAAAATTGTATAAATAAATAACTAAATAATTATAATTATTATTATAATAAAGAAGAGGTGAGAAATATCCCCAATTTAATCCCTCCTCTTTCCAATTTGATTTTTATTTTCTTTTATGTCCTAAATTAAATACCCAAAAATATTTCCTAGTTCCTATTCTTCCTCTTCTTATTTTATTTCAAATTTCGAAAATTTTCTCGGGTATTACATTTACTATACTCATCTCACATTCGTAATATGGTTCATTTGCATTTAATGATGAAAATCTCTCGTCTTCTTTTTTTTTCAACTCATTAATCCTTCATGCAACCATTGAAAGATTTCCCATAATATTCAATCAACCCATAAAATCCAAATTCCTAACTCAATTTCCCATCACAACTAGAATTTTAGGTAACTTATCCTACCTGAGAAGAATAAAGAAAGAGAGGTTTGAAATGGGGCTATCGAAATGCAAAACAATATATATATATATATATATATATGAAATCCTACATGTGTTTAATCACTTTTTACCACATATTCATGTTTGCACTTTAATTTCAGTACACACACATGAAGAAAATTTAAAAAAGAAAGTCATCTCATTCAATTCATTAAACTTGGGCGGTATATACCATTTACGTAGATGATGATCTACTAGAGGCTATCACTTCCAGAGCTATTTCATAGGACAAGGACAACAAATCAAGGTTCTTTGTAATAATTAAGTTATTTATCTTCTAGTAATTTGATATGTTAAGTGACAAATAAATAGAATACAAATACATACAGGAGAAATGTTGTATATACTACTATCCCTCAACCTTCTATTATGCCGATTATACTTTATTCTCACTAAACGGAAAACATATTTTGGTCCATGTACTTCTCTAAACTACCATACTTGTCATAAATCCACTCATTTTCATTTTACCTATTCATGACGTATTTGGAAAAAACCAATGATTTTAATGAAGTCCCTCCTTAAGTTAAAAGAGATTAGTTAAGCAGCTAACCTTCATCTTGAATTTCCTGGACTAAGTTATTATGAATAGTTAGAACCTCAAAGGCCAATCTAATTGAGTAGCAAAGAGATTGAATCACCTTGACAATGTACTAATATTAAAATCCAAAGGTCTTCCATTCACTAAGACAATTCGTGTACAAACTTCTAGTCATCTACAAGATAGCAAAAATTCATATTTTAGAAGGATTAAGGTTTTGGTTTAGAAGTGTCATTATTTCCATCGCAATCGAATTTCACCCACAAAAGTATCCATTCAGTTTAGCACCATCTAATTGAGTGAATTAACACAACTTCTACTACGAAGGATATCCTCATTGGGGGTAAATAACCTAATCATTATTCTAATTCCTTACAGGCAAAACGAACTATGACCATGTAAAAAAAGACTCCTCATAAGGAATAAAACGTGACCAATGACTCTTGGAAAAACTGTTGACTTGAATAAAGTAGAGACCACATCCTATAAGGTCTTCAATGTTACCTCATCTATAGTTATGGCTGAGTTTCAAAACGATAGATGGGGTCTCATCCAAGAAAACTTTGCTTCAATGATCACAGGGAAACCTAGACCTCAGATGCCACTCTGTCACACCCCGCAAAAACTAAAGAAGTGACTGGCGTCGAACTAAAAGAAAGACCTATTGTTCGGAAAGCCAAACCACAAAAATCGAAAAGCATATAATTTCTAATATTATTGAACATTTCTCATTTAAACGATATCCCATAACATATTCAGAACTTCCATTGGAGAGCTCTACTCTCGGCCATCAAAACAATATATAATCACGCAAAAATACAACAAAGAAATTTAAGGAACCTGCCTGTGATCATTGGAGCTATCTGGAGTAAAAAATTTACCAAGAGAGAATATCTTAGATTAAGACCCACGAAAAAAGGTGGCCTCACGAAGAATACAAATACCTGAACTCGTTGTGGGAGGTAGGTCAGAAGCTACACCTTTATCTGAAAATAATGAAGTGAGGAGGGGTGAGTTTTGCAAGTCAGAGTAGATAATACCTACCATAACAAGAAGGGAACAAACCTGTAGGGATGAGTTTTTCACAAATATTTCACGGTTCTAGCTATTAAAGAAACATCTTGAACAATTATAATATACATGCTTTCGAAATTAACTGAATAATAGTTTTCAAATCAAATTTCACATTCTAAAATGCGTATATATATATGTTATAAAACAATAATAACAAATAAGCTTTAAAACTGAATCAATAGTCCTTTTCATATTGGAATACAGTCTCAAAATCTTATCAAGTTATATATATATATATATAAACCAGTTAGGGAAACCAAATCCACAGAACCAATAAGGATAAGTTTAAGCAACAAAGCTCACAAATAGAGACATGAGCAACACGGCTCACGAAGATAGATCCAAACAACGTGTTTTGGCCGACACACGGGGCTAACAACACCCCTGCTAGAGAGATTCCAAGGTGCACCAAGGGCTAACTGAAATATTCTCACATTCAAAACCAGAGAGTCGAAAATACTTAGAAATCACAATCCACAAATAACTAATTAAAACAGAAGTGCATACAATGAATTTCGATATAAGAAATCGTACTTCTATTTCTGAACAATTATTTAACAACAGAAACCTTTCAGAGAATTGCACATAAATGAAATTATCTGAAGTGAAGGTGATGACAAGGTTTCATAATACAATATTTTAACCAAATTGCAGAAAAGATAAAATCTTATAAATACATCAAATATGTCCATCCCCTTATAAACAATGCTCATGAAGAAAAACATATTGTTAGTGTCAAATGAGAGGGGAAATTTTATAAACAAGGTTTGTTCTCCATATTAGACAAATAGGCTAAAATTATCAAAAAAGCACAAGGTAGATAAAAATATATATATATATATAGTACGCATCACCCACTCACCTTGACATCAAGCTAATGCAACAAGTTCCACTACCTCAATTGTGGCTCCCTTACAGAACAATCTCAAAAGACCTATTAATATAGTCAATGCTCACTTTTAATATCTAATTTTTCATTTCAACATTCAACTCATAATGAGGTATATAGCTCTAGAAATTTATAACATTCATGTGATCAACATATTTTTAACTTTACTAAATTCACCGATTAGATTCCAACGTCATAATTATATCTTAATCACCAATTACCCATTCTCATCCCTTCTTCAAATTCCTAGGATAAGGATAAATTTTAAGTTGGACACTTAAACTTATAATTTCGATTATTTACATTTTATTTATCACTAATTTAATATTAAAATAAATTGTCACATTAATAATCAAATCCCTAAATAATTATCTTAAGAACCAAACTACACTTTGAATAAGAAATTGCCTTCTTGAGAGTTCATATATCAAATTCTTTGCATAGATGTCATCTTTAGACCTTTAATTGAATTTTGTAAATCATCATATCAAAAATCCTCAAACTTAAACCATAACAAAATTCACTGCCAATGAAAATAAGGCAAGAACAATGATTGTGAAGAATAAACACTAACTTGGTAGTATTAAGAGAAGGAAGCAAGCTTCAACTCACACAAAAAAAAAGTCTAAATTTCACTCCATCATCAATTTGTTGTTTCATCACGGAGAGAGAAAAATGAGGCATTGTGGAAACAAAGTGTGTTGCTAGTGGCGGTGGCTTGGTCGACGATCAGCCAACGGTGGTCGGTGATAGTTGTGAATGATAGACATGATGACGGCAACATGATGGAGGCCACAAAAACAAAGTAAGAAAGAAATTGACAAAGAAAGGAAGAAGAAATGAAGATAAAAAGAACGTGGAGGCAGAGTGTGCAGGGATTTCGAGAAAACAGTAAAAAAAATCTGAGGCATTTCTTATTCCTTCATTTCTATTATTTATTTAAAAAAAACTTAAAATGTTTACGTAATTAAGAATCAATCAAGTAGTTATTTACACAATTAAAAATAGATATGAATATCTCAAGCTAATTTCCAAGCTTTTAGTACTCTTAAAAATAAGGGTTATTCAATTTCGGTTATAGGATTTGGGGTTTAGGGTTTAAGATTTAGGGTATAGTGTTTGGTGTTTAGGGTTTAGGTATTCAAATTTTGGGTTTAGAGTTTTAGGTTTGGTGTTTACGATTTAGGTTTTGGAGTTTAGGGTTTGGGGTTTAGGATTTATGTTGTAGGGTTTAAAGTTTAGATTTTAGGGTTTAGGGTTCAAGGTTTCGAGTGTAGGGTTTAGGTTATATGATTTAGGGATTGGGGTTCAATGTTTTAGGTCTAAGATTTAGGGTTTAGGGTGTAGCGATTAGGGTTTAGGATATAGGGTTTAGGGTTTATGATTTATGATTTAGAATTTAGGGTTTAGGGTTTAGCATTTTGAGTTTAGGGTTTGGGGTTTATGGTTTGGGATTTAGGGCTTTGGGTATATGGTTTACGGCTTAGGGTCTAGTGTTAAATGTTTAGGGTTTGGGATTTAGCTTTTAGGGTTTAGTGTTTAAGGTTTAGAGTTTAGGGTTTATGGTTTTAGGGTTTGCTATTTAGGATTTTGGGTTTCACTACTAGAAAAATTGTAATTAGTAACCGCCATTTGTGACCGATATAAAATCAGTCACTAAAATAATGAAATAGTGACTGATTTTTGACTGATGTAAAAATCAGTCACTAAACTCTTAAAACTCATAAAATTAGTGACTAAAATGTCGGTTACAAAGTATGAGTCACTAAGTAGTTAGTAATCGATCAATTTGCAGTTACAAATACATTTAACTAGGGATGATCATGGGTAGGGTACTATATTCCGCGGACCCGGACTTGAGCGGGTATCAAAATTAATCCCCATCCCTGGATCCTACGAATAGTCAAATCCCCATACCCCAACCTAGACCCATAAAAATTTTAAATAAATAATTCTTTTATTAATATAAAATTTATTTTTATTAACTTTTTTTATCTCTAATCACAAAAAATAAAAAAAAATAAATCATAAATATAAATATACTATTAAATTACTTTAATATTTATAAAATATTTAAATTTTTTTAGAATTATATATTTTCCCAATCAAACATGGCCCCATTTTATCCCAAAAAAAAACCTATTCTATTGAACACATAAAATATCCAAAACTTCCCAGCGGTCACTGAATGTAAAACTTTGGATGGTATCTTTAAGGATTTTTGCTTATTCTGTACTGAGGGAAATTCATTATAATGTTTAGGGATTTTTGCTTATTCTGGATGCCCAGCAGTTGGTTCTAAATTTTCACAATTATTCTTGTTTCGATTTTTCCGTTTTTGTTTTGGGATTTTCTTCGATTTCTTTGTTTTAGCTTGAGAGAGGTGAGGTTCTTCGATTTCTTGGTTGTTTCTGAAGCATTGTTGGGTTCTCTGCCTCTGCCCTTTTGAATCACAATTCCATATTGGGTTTTTTCTTGGCTCTGATAGTTTTGTTGTTGTGTGATCTTCAATGGCTTTGTTTCCTAATTATTTTTTCTCTATTTTATTAGTTAGTAAATGTTACTATTTTCCTCTACTTTATTAGTCATAAAGTTGGATACGGATGGTTATTGAATATTGAGGTGCAGTGATAAGCAGGGAATAGTTATATAGTACTAGTAGGATGGGGCCAAGACAAGAGAAACTAGAAATAGCAAGTTGGGAATACAAAAGAACTAATAGAATAGAAATTAGAAATACCTTATCTTAATAAACAAATAGGAAAATGACGGAAACAAAGAGTGATGAGGAAGCAATAAACGTGGTGTTTCTCAATCAACAAATTATGGATATCCAAGGCAGAGGCAGCCAATTCCAAAATCTCATCTTCACTCTTTGTCTTGCTTTCTCTATTTCCACATCCTTATTTTATTTCTACTTTAAAAACCCAAAAGATTCAATAAATATAAATAGTTCTTTACTTCTTTTGATTTGATATGATATAATATAATTTAATAATTAAGTATATATATCTTATCTTGTGGTATATGTGGGTAAATATTTTTCCCCAAAAGAAAGGATATTCTTAAGGTGGAATCTCAAGAAATATCAGCGGAGTTAAAACCTAAAATGTTTTCCTTTTTTATTAAAAAAATTGTTTAAGTTGTGACTTGTGAGTTGTGAGGACTCTTGAGATTGTGAAAGGGGAGAAGCATGAAGATGTGTGCTGCTCCGTGTGTGCATAAGAGTGGAACAGAATAAATAAAAGGAAAAGTCTCACGTAAATGGGCTCACTCATAAAGGGCCAAGCATCCATCATTTTCCAGTGGTGGGCCCCCAAATCTCTAAACAAAGATAGTTGGGATAATGAAACTGATTGCGTCGGAGGTATTATACAATTATTTGTATTTGGAATAATTGTTATTGTGGTTGTAAGGTGGCCTATCTTCCCAGTTATGGATAGGACGCTAGGTACCCTAACTTAAATATTATTTAGTTTGGCCTTCTGTTGACTTAACCATTGAAATGAGTAATAGGTTTTGCTGAACAGCGGTCTCTGGCTCAGTGGGAATAAATAAGAGATTATAACTCATTAAATTATTGTCTGCGCTATGGTATCATCAAGCAGTATCGTAAGTGAATTAGGCTTTTATCTCCTAAGATGTGTGTGTAGTAGATAATGCTCAAACTAACGATAATCTGCCCACTCATTATTATGTTGCTTAGACTGTTTTGGAGTAAGTTATTTGTCAATTGGTGAAGAGTTATTTTGCTCAGAGTATGTACAAGAGCTTCTCACATTCATTTCAAGGTTTGGAAATAGGATGGCATGGTGGGTAAGATGTATTAAGCTATTTTCATCTAAAAAAGATGTAATATTCAGATTACATGTTCTTAAGTTTTAGCAAGAGCTAGGTTATACAATGGATGGTTATTGCTGTTCAACTTCTGTTAAAGATCTGTCTCACCAATGATGTTTCCCACTTTGTATTGAGAAGCACTTGCTCATGAATCTATGATGACTTGGTATTTCTTACAGCGAAAAATGTGCTTTTGAGTAAAATGGAAGCACGTTCTTCTTCTTTCCTACGTAGTTTTCTGGATTTCTCAGTCTGCAGTAGTAATTTTCCTTGATTCATAATATGATTAGGATTTAAATGTGTTTAATGCACTGCGGAGATGTAATTCGTAATCCATTCATGTACGGATTACTATAGGAAGTGAAGCTACTGTAGTTCATTGTACTGTACAAATTCAACAATTAAAAATTGATGTGCCACAGCTATCAAACTCTCTATATCACTACTGAGTATAGTTAGTTGGCATTAATGTTGGGAAGAATTTCATCTTGTTTTCAAGGAGAACCGTTTTGAATTGCACTTTTTGTGATGTGAAGTGTATTTGTTTTACGCATTAATTAGTAAAACAAGATGAAAACAAGAATGTGAAGAGATGGCGTGAGGAGGAACTACTGAGGGCTTCGTTATTATTAATAAATAAAAATGTACGAAGAAATGTTTAGGTAGGCTCTTGGAGAAGAGAACTCAAGGAAGGAAGGAAGGACTTGATGAGTGTGTAAGACTAAACCCACCACATGTAAATAATTTAGTGGGAGAAAATAAAGTATATGGTTTGAAGAAATTGGTTTAACAACTCAGCTTTCTTTATTAAAAAGAAAATCAAAATTTTAACAAGTAATAAATAAAATGATTATTAAAAATCAGTGCTTAGATAGTATTATATTTTTGTCCCCGTTGGGTAAGTATGCTGGGCCACTCATTGAGCATAGGAGTCGAACAGATTTGGTTCTGCAGAATTATCTGCGCTGCTGCAGAACCATTCTGCAGAATTGGTTCTACACAATTTTCTGCGCTGCTGCAGAAGCAGAACCAACTCTGCAAATGCAAAACCAGAACCAGAATTTCGGGTTCTACACTGGTTCTGCAATGCGTTTCTTTTTGGGTTGTCTCAAGATTTTATATGCTCAACCTTGCAAGCTGATAGTGCAATTGCTGCTCTGAACTGCAGTGTTGTGATTTTGGGTACGCTTCCTATCAGGTTAAATACACATATTTCTGTGACTCACGATGTCTTCTATTTTCTTTAAATGGGAAAATTCCCAGCATCTCTATTCATATTACTTCAACCATTCTTATGTTTGGTATGTAGGGTAAGTCCTTCAAAGACACCTGTCCGTTCTCGTGCACCACGAACTTCAATGCAGTGAGTCATGTTACCATGTTTTTGGCGTTGAATGCTGCTCAGAGATGTTTACATATATACATAGATAGAGAGCAGATATTATCTATAAGGTACCTATGGCATTTAGTTGATACTTTTGTCCTTAGAGTCTTGGGACTTGGGAGTATGGTCTATGTTTCCTCCACGGGATTATGGATTATTTGTTTAGCTTTGTAGAGTTGGATCTTGGAGGATCTTGATGGCTTAATTTATGATGCATGAAGAGGCAAAAAAGGCTGCACAGGACAAGTGGGTGAAGGAAGAGATGCGAAGGAAGATACAAAACCTTGAAACAATTGTGCAACAACTCTTGGCAAAAAATGGGATCAGCACTTCATCTAATGATCTACCTACTAGTGGCTCTAATCTACCCGAGTAGAGATAATTAGTATATTTTTATGTATGTGACTCATGAGATTGTTTTAGACTTGTATTTTGTTCTCATGAGATTATTTGACTTATATGTTTAAGATACAAGTATTTTTAGGTGTTACAATGAATATATATATATATATATATATATTAGTGGTTTATGTCATTTTCAATTATTATTTATTATTAAATTGTTATTTGTGACAAATTAGTGACTAGAGATAGATTTAGTCACAAAATTTGTGACTGAATTGTGACCAAGGGGTTTCATACTTTGTGATTGAACTTTATGGTCGACTTGTGACTGGGAAGGTCCCCAAAATTTTCAACCATTTTTTGACCGCACGCCAGTCACAAATTTGTGACCGATTTATGACTAAGTTTTGTGACTGGGAGGGTCGCCAAAATTTCTAACCAATTTTTGACCACACGTCAGTCACAAATTTGTGACCGCTTTGTGACAATAATTTTGTGACCGATTTGTGACAAATTTGTGACTGCTATGTGACTGCCCAGTCAGTCACTAAATTTGTGACCGCCGACTCTGCGGTCACAAATTTCCAGTGACTAACCAAATACAAACCGCCGATGTCGGTCACAAATCGGTCACTAAACCTCAATTTAGTGAATGATTTTGCTATTTTGTGACCGATTCGGCGGTCACTAAACACTGCTTTTCTTGTAGTGTTTAGGGTTTTAGGTTTAGGGATTATCGTTTAGGGTTTAGGGTTTTGGGATTTTGGCTTTAGCGTTCGGGGATTAGGATTTAGGGTTTAAGGTTTAGGGTTTTTGAATTTAGGGTTTGGGGTTTAGAGTTTACAGTTTAGAGTTTTGAATTTAGGGTTTAGGGTTTCAAATTTAAGGTTTGGGATTTAGGGTTTAGGGATTTGGGTTTAGGGTTTGGGGTTTAGGGTTTAGGATTGAAGGTTTAGGGTTTAGGGTTTGGGGTTTATGATTTACAGGTTCGAGTTTTAGATTTAAGGTTTAGGGTTCAGGGTTTTAGTGTTTAGGATTTTAAATTTAGGGATTAGGGTGTTGGGTTTAGGATTTAGCGGTTAGGGTTTGGGCTTTAGGATTGAAGGTTCAGGATTTAGGGTCTAGGGTTTAGGGATTAGGGTTTAGAATTTATTGTTTCGGATTTAGGGTTTAGGGTTTGGGGCTTAGAGTTTACAATTTACAATTTCGGGTCTGGGGTTTAGGGTTTTAGGTTTTTCGGTTTAGAGTATAGGGTTTAGGGTTTAAGGGTGGGAGTTCTAGGTTTAGGGTTTACGGTTTGTACTTTACGGTTTAGGGTTTGGCATTTGGGGTTTAAGATTTAGATATTGGGATTCATGGTTTAGTGTTAGGTTTTATGTTTAAGGGTTTGGGGTTTCGAGTTTCGGTGTTTACGACTTAAGGTTTAGTGTATAGGGTTTGGGGTTTGGGGTTTATGGTTTATGGTTTCGGGTTTAGGTCTTATGATATTGGGTTTTAGGTTTTCAGTTTATGGTTTAAGGTTCAGGGGTTAAGGTATAGTGTTTAGGGTTTGGGATTTAGGGTCTAGGGTTTTGGGTTTGGGGTTTATGATAGAGGATATAGGGGTTAGGGGTTTGTCATTTAGGGTTTTGGGTTTGGGTTTTAAGGTTTATGGTTTGGGGTTTGGGATTTAGGGTTTTGGGTTTATAGTTTAGGGCTTAGGGTTTAGTGTTTAGGCTTTGGGATTTAGCATTTAGGGTTTAGGTTTCAGGATTTAGGGTTTAGGATTTAAGGTTTAAGGTTTTAGGTTTTGGGGTTTTAGGGTATAGTGTTTAGGGTTTCCACTTTTTGCGTTTGGGATTTAGAGTTTACAATTTACAGTTTCGAATTTAGGGTTTAGGGTTTGGGGTTTAAGGTTTGGGATTGGGGTAAGGGCTTAGGGTTTAGAGTTCAAGTTTTATGTTTTGGTGTTTAAGGATTAGGGTTTCAAATTTACGGTTTGCGGTACTGGGTTTATGGTTTAAGGTTTTGGTTTAGGCTTTAGTATTTAGGATTTGGGATTTAGGGTTTAGAGTTTGAGGTTTAGGGTTGAGGGTTTAGTATATAAGGTTTAGGGTTTTAGGTTTCGGGTTTAGGGTTTAGGGTTTAAGGTTTAGTGTTTGGGGTTTAGAGTTTACGATTTACAGTTTCAAGCTTTTGATTTAGGGTTTAAGGTTCGGGATTCAGGGTTTAGTGTTTAGTGTTTTACATTTAGGAATTAGGGTTTTGGGTTTAGGATTTAGGGATGAGGGTTTGGTGTTTAGGATTTAAGGTTTAGCGTTTAGGGTTTAGTGTTTGGGGTTTAAGGTATAGGGTTGGGGGTTTAGGGTTTACACCTTCCAATCTCGGGTTTAGGGTTTGGGGTTTTCGAGTTTGGGGTTTAGGGTTCAGGGTTTCAGGAATGGAGTTTTCGGCAAAGGGTTTAGGGTTTAGGGTTTAGGATTTAGGGTTTAGGGTTTAGGTTTTGGAGTTTAGCATTTATGGTTTAGGGTTTGGGGTTTGGGGTTTGGGATTTAGGGTTTGGAGTTTAGGGTTTAGTGTTTAGAGTTTAGAATTTTGGACTTAGGGTTGAGGGTTTGGTGCTCCAAATTTATGGTTTAGGGTTTGAGATTTGGGTTTTGGGTTTAGGGTTTTGGTTTTCAGGTTTGGGGTTTAGGGTTTATAGTTTACAGTTTCGGGTTTTGGGTGTTCGTGTTTGGAATTTAGAGTATAGGGTTTGGGAATTAGAGTTCAGGATATAGGGTTTAGGATTTAGGATTTAAGGTTTGGTGTTCTAGTTTAGAGTTTAGGGTTTCAGATTTTTGGTTTAGAGTTTAGGGTTTAGGGTTTGGTGTTTAGGGTTTAGTGTTTAGTATTTAGGGTTTATGGTGTTGGGTTTAGGGTTTCAATTTTAGCGTTTAGTGTTTCAATTTTAGTGTTTAGGGTTCTGGGATTATGGTTAAGGGTTTAGAGTTTCGAGTTTTGGGTCTTGGGTTTAGGGTTTAAATTTTACAGTTTCCAGTTTGAGGTTTGGAGTTTACAGTTTATAGTTTACATTTTCGGGTTTAGGGTTTAGATTTTTGGATTTTCGGGTTTTGGGTTTTGGGTTTTGGGATTCAAGTTAAGGGTTTGGGCTTAGGGTTTAGGATTTAGGGTTTACAATTTATGGTTTGGAGTTTAGGGTTTAGGGTTTAGGGTTTGGGGTTTGGGGTTCAGCATTTAGGATTTAGGGTATGCGGTTTAAGGATTAGTGTTTAGGGTTTAGGGTTTACGATTTATGGTTTAGAGTTTACAAGTTAGGGTTTATGATTTGGGGTATATGATTTAGGGTTTGGGGTTTAAAATTTACATTTTAGGGTCTTGGGTTTATGGTTCAGGGTTTAGCGTTTATGGTTTAGTGTTTTGGGTTTAGGGTTTCGCATTTAGGGTTTACGGTTTAGGGTTTGTGATTTTGGGTTTAGGGTTTGTGATTTTAGGATTTAGGGTTTATGGTTTGGGATTTAGGGTTTTAGGTTTTTGGTTTCTAGTTTAAAGTTTACGATTTAGGGTTTAGTGTTCAGGATTTTGGATTTAGGGTTTAGGGTTTATCATTTAGGATTTAGGGTTTAGGGTTTAGGGCTTAGGGTTTAGGGTTTAGGGATTTAGGGTTTAGGCTTTAGGGTTTGGGGTTTGGTATTTGGGGTTTAGGGTTTAGGGGTTTAGATTTTGCGTTTACAGTTTGGAGTTTCGTGTTAGGTTTTTGGGTTTAGTATTTAGGGTTTTGCGTTTCAAGTTTAGAGTTTAGAGTTTAGGGTTTAGGATTTTGGGTTTTGGATTTTGGGTTTATGGTTTAGGGTTTAGGGTTTAGGGTCTTTGGTTTATGGTTTAGTGTTCAGGTTTTGGGGTTTTGGGTTTTTAATTTAGGGGTTAGGGTTTTGGGTTAGGGGTTTACGGTTTATGGTTTGGGGATTTTGGGTTTAGGATTTTGAGGTTATTGTTTAAGGTTTAGGTTTTAGGGCTTAGTGTTTAGGGTTTGGGATTTAAGGATTATGGTTTTGGGTTTAGGGTTTGGGGATTTGGGTTTACGATTTGGGGTTTAGGGTTTGGGATATAGGGTTTAGGGTTTTGGGATTAAGGTTTGGGGTTTAGGGTGTAGGATTTGGTGTTCAAGGTTTGTGATTGAGCATTTAGGGTTTAGGGTTTGGGGTTTAGGAATTAGGATTTTAGGTTTAGGATTTAGGTTTTAGTGTTTAGGTTTTAGGGTTTAGGGATTTGGATTTGAGGTTTTGGGTTTAGGGTTTAGGGTTTGGGGCTTTGGGTTTGGGGTTTAGGGTTTTGGGTTTTGGTCTCTGGGTTTAGTGTTTGGGGCTCAGTGTTTACAGTGTACAGTGTCAGGTTTAGGGTTTTCGGTTATGGAGTTTAAGGTTTTGGGTTTAAGGTTTACGGTTTGGGGCTTAGGGTTTAGGCTTTTGGATTGGGGTAAGGGCTTAAGGTTTGGAGTTCAGGGTTTAGGGTTTAGGGTTTAGAATTTATGGTTTTTGCTTTAAAGTTTGGGGGTTAGGGTTTAGGTTTTTGAGTTTGGGGGTTAGGGTTTAGGGTTTAGGTTTTTGAGTTTGGGGTATAGGGTTTACAGTTTCGGGTTTTGCGTTTTGGGTTTGTGGTTTGGGATTTAGGGTTTTGGGTTTTGGGTTTAGGGTTTGGGGTTTAGAGTTTACAGTTTAAAGGTTCTGGTTTTGGGTTTTGGGTTTTGGGGTTTGGGGTTTACGGTTTACGGTTTGGTGATTGGAGTTTGGGGTTTACGGTTTAGTGTTTAGGGTTTGGGATTTAGGGTTTAGGGTTTAATGTTTAGCGTTTTGGGTTTAGGGTTTAGGGATTAGGGTTTATGGGTTAGGGATAAGGGTTTAGGGTTTGTGATTTAGAATTTAGGGTTTTGGGTTTGAAGTTTAGGGTTTAGGGTTTTAGGTGTTCAGTTTTTGTTTAAGGTTTAGGGATTAAGATTTAGTGTTCAGCGTTTGGGATTTAGGGTTTAGTGTTTAGGATTTTGAATTTAGGGTTTTGGGTTTGGGGTTTAACCGGTTTAGGATTTCGGGTTTAGGGTTTACAAATTTGGTTTAGGGTTTAGGGTTTTGGGTTGGGGTTTAGGGTCTATGGTTTGGGGATTGGAGGTTAGGGTTTGAGGTTTGGGATTTTGGGTTTAGGCTTTAGGGTTTGGTGTTTTGGGTTTTGGGTTCTGGTTTTAGGGTTTGGGTTTCAGGGTTTACAGTATCGAGTTTTGGGTTTATGTATTTGGAGTTTAGGGTCTAGGGTTTAGGGTTTATAGTATCGGGTTTTGGGTTTATGTATTTGGTGTTTAGGGTCTAGGGTTTAGGGTTTAGGGTTTACAATGTACAATTTTTGGTTTAGGGTTTTGGGTTTAGGGTTTTGGGGTTTAGGGTTTAGGGTTTGATGATTGGAGTTCAAGGTTTAGGGTTTAGGGTGTCTTATTTAGAGTTTAGGATTTAGGGTTTGGGGTTGGGGTTTTGGGTTTAGGGTTTTAGGTTTTGGTTTTAGGATTTGTGGTTTAGGGTTTACAATTTCAGGTTTTGCGTTTTGGGTTTAGGGATTGGGATTTGGTGTTTAGCTTTTATGGTTTGGGGTTTGGGGTTTACAGTTTACAGTTTCTGGCTTAGGGTATTAGGTTTTGGGGTTTTGGGTTTAGGGTTTAGGGTTTGGTGATTGGACTTTGGCGTTTAAGGTTTAGTGTTTAGGGTTTGGGGTTTATGGTTTAGGGTTTAGGGTTTAATGTTTAGGGTTTTGTGTTTTAGGTTTAGGGTTTAATGTTTAGGGTTTTGTGTTTTAGGTTTAGGGTTTAATGTTTAGGGTTTTGTGTTTTAGGTTTTGGGTTTATGTTTTAGGGTTTAGGGTTTTGGGTTTGATGCTTTGGGTTTAGGGTTTACTGTTTTGGGTTTTGGGTTTATTGTTTAAGGTTGATAGTTTTGGGTTTAGTTTTCAGGGTTTGGTATTTTGGGTTTAGGATTTTGGATTTAGGGTTTAGGGTTTAGGGTTTAAGGTTTGACGTTTAGGGTTTACAATTTTGGGTTTAGTGTTTAGGGTTTTGGGTTTGGGGTTTTGGGTCGAGGGTTTGGGGATTGGAGGTCATGGTCTAGGGTTTAGGATTTAGGAATTTCGGTGTGGGGTTTAGGGTCGAGGGTTTGGGGATTGGATTTCAGTGTTTAGGGTTTAGGATTTAGTATTTAGGGTTTGTTGTTCAGGGTTTAGGGTTTTATATTTTGGGTTTAGGGTTTAGTGATTGGTGTTTTTGGTTTAGGGTTTAAGGTTTAAGGTTTAGGGTTTGGTGTTTAGGGTTTTGGGATTAGGGTTTAGGGTTTGGGGTTTATGGTATAGGGTTTTAGGGTTAGGGTTTAAGATTTAGGGTTTAGTTTTTAAGGTTTCTGGTTCAGGGTTTGGGGTTTACGATTTACAATTTGCAATTTCAGGTTTTTATTTAGGGTTTAGGGTTCAAGGTTTTGTGTTTAGTTTTTAAGATTTACGATTAAGGGTCTAACGTTTAGGGTTTATCATTAATGGGTTAGGGTTGTAGGTTTTGGATTTAGGGTTTAGGGTTTTGGGTTTAAGGTTTAAAGTTTAGGGTTTATGGCTTAGGGTTTGGGGTTTATAGTTTAGGGTTTTGGGGTTTAGGATTTAGGGTTTTGGGTTTTGGGTTTAGTGTTTAAGGTTTTCGATTTATGGTTTAGGGTTTTCGATTTATGGTTTAGGGTTTAGGGTTTAGGGTTTAGGGTATAAGGTTTGGGGTTTAGGGATAAGGATTTGGCATTTGGTGTTTAGAATTTATGGTTTGCGATTTCGGTTTAAGGTTTAGTGTTTAGGGTTTGGGATTTAGAGTTTACGATTTAGGGTTTAGGGTTTGGACCTTAAAATTTACAGTTTAGGGTTTTGGGTTTAGAGTTTAAAGTCTAGGGTTTAGGATTTAGGGTTTTAGGTTTATTGTTCGGGATTTAGGGTTTAGGGTTTAGTGTTTATGGTTGAAGATTTTGGGTTTAGGGTTTACTGTTTAGGGTTTAAGATTTAGGGTTTAGTGTTTTGGGTATAGAATTTTGGGTTTATTGTTTATTGTTTAGGCTTTAGGGTTTAGTGTTTAGGGTTTATGGTTTGGTGTTTAGTATTTAGAATTTATGGTTTTAGATTTATGGATTAGGTTTAAGTATAGGTTTTAGGGTTTGAGGTTCAGGGTCTTGGGTTTTGCAATTAGAGTTTCGGGTTTGGGGTTTACAATTTACAGTTTTGAGTTTGTGGTTTTGGGTTTAGTATATAGGGTTTTGGGTTTAGGGTTTAGCATTGGAGTTTCCATTTTGGGTTTAGGGTTTACAATTTACACTTTTCAATTTAGGTTTAAGGTTTAGTGTTTCGGGTTTGGCATTTAGGGATTTCGGTTATGGGTTTAAGGTTTAGTGTTTAGGGTTTGGGATTTAGGGTTTAGGGTTTGAGGTTTATGGTTCTGGGTTTATGGTTTAGGGTTTTATGTTTAGGGCTTTAATTTTACAAATTAGGTTAAGTGTTTCGGGTTTCAAATTTAGGATTTAAGGTTTAGGGTTTAGGGTTTGGTGTTTAGGATTTACGGTTTGGGGTTTTGGATTTAGGGTTTATGGTTTATGGTTTAGGGTTTATTGTTCGGGGTTTGGGATTTCTGGTTCAGGGTTTAGGTTTTTGTGTTTAGGGTTTGGGGTTTAGGCTGTGAGGTTTATGGTTTCGGGCTTAGGATTTTGGGTTTGGGATTTTGGGTTTAGGGTTTAGGGTTTGGGAATGGGGTAGTGCTTTAGGGTTTGGAGGTTTACGTTTTAGGTTTAAGGGTTTAGGGTTTAGGGTTATGGTTTAAGGTTTACCATTTAGGGTTTAGTGTCTAGGGTTTTGGATTTATGATTAACAGTTTTGGGTTTAGGCTTTACGATTTAGGATTTAGGGTTTAGGGTTTTTGGCTTTAGTGTTTAGCGTTTAAGGTTTAGGGGTTCAACTTTTCGGTTTAAGGTTCAGGGTTTAGGGCTTAGGGCTTAGGGTTTAGGGTTTTCGGTTTATTGTTTAGGGTTTAGGTTTTAGTGTTTAGTGTTTAGGTTTTAATGTTCCGGGTATAGGGTTTAGTGTTTAGGGATTAGGGTTTTGGGTTTGGTTTACGGTTTAGTGTTTAGGGTTTGGGATTTAGGGTTTACGATTTAGAGTTTAGGGATTAGGGATTGGTGTTTTAGTTTAGGGTTTAAGGTTTAAGGTTTAGGGTTTGGTGTTTAGGGTTTAGGGATTAGGGTTTGGGGTTTGGGGTTTAGTGTATAGGGTTTTAGGGTTAGGGTTTAGGGTTAGTGTTTAAGGTTTCTGTTCAGGGTTTAGGGTTTTATGATTTACTATTTGCAGTTTCAGGTTTTTATTTAGGGTTTAGGTTCAAGGTTTTGTGTTTAGTGTTTAAGATTACGGTTTAAGGTTTACCGTTTAGGGTTTATCATTAAGGGTTTAGGGTTGTAGGTTTTGGATTTAGGGTTTTGGGTTTTGAGTTTAAGGTTAAAGTTTAGGGTTTAGGGCTCAGGGCTTGGGATTTAGGGTTTGGGTTTTGGGTTTAGGGTTCGGGGTTGAGGATTTAGGGTTTTGGGTTTTGGGTTTAATGTTTAAGGTTATGGTTTTAGGGTTTAGGGCTTTCGATTTATGGTTTAGGGTTTAGGTTTTAGGGTTTAGGGTATAAGGTTTGTCGTTTAGGGAATAGGATTGGGCATTTGTTGTTTAGAATTAAGGTTTGCGATTTTGGTTTAAGGTTGGTGGTTAGGGTTTGGAATTTAGAGATAAACGATTTAGGGTTTAGGGTTTGGGCTTTAAAATGTACGATTTTGGGTTTTGGGTTTGAGTTTAAAGTCTAGGGTTTAGGATTTAGGGTTTTAGGTTTTGGTTCGGGGTTTTTGGTTTAGGGTTGAAGATTTTGGGTTTAGGGTTTAGTGTTTAGGGTTAAGATTTAGGGTTTAGAGTTTAGGGTTTACGATTTTGGGTTTGGGATTTTGGGTTTTGGGTTTATGGTTTATGGTTTAGGCTTTAGGGTTTAGAGTTTAGGGTCTATGGTTTGGTGTTTAGGATTTAGAATTTATAGCTTTTAGGGTTTGGGGTTCAGGGTCAAGGGTTTTGCAATTGGAGTTTCGGGTTTGGGGTTTACAATTTACAGTTTTGAGTTTGTTGTTTAGGGTTTAGTATATAGGGTTTAGGGTTTAGGATTTAGCAATTGGAGTTTTGGGTTTGGGTTTCGAATTTAGGATTTAAGGTTTAGGGTTTAGGATTTAGGGTTTGGTGTTTAGGGTTTAGGGTTTGAGTTTTAGGGTTTAAAGGTTATAGTTTCGGTTTAATGATTTTTGGTTTAGGGTTTTGGAGTTTGGGGTTTGGGGATTCGAGTTCTGGGTTTAGGGATTGTGATTTAGGGTTGAGAGTTGAGGGTTTGGTGCTTAGTGTTAACGGTTTTGGGGCTTTGGATTTAGGTTTTATGGTTTAAGGTTTAGGGTTTATTGTTCGAGGTTTGGGATTTCTGGTTCAAGGTTTAGGTTTTTGTGTTTAGGGTTTAGGGTTTGGCTTTGGGGTTTAAGGTTTAGGGTTTAGGGTTTCGGATTTTGGGTTTAGGGTTTAGGGTTTAGGTTTTTAGGAATAGGGTAGGGGTTTTAGGGTTTGGAGGTTTACCGTTTTGGGTTCAGGGTTTAGGATTTAGGGTTTAAGGTTTACCATTTAAGGTTTAGCGTCTAGGGTTTTGGATTTATGGTTAAGGGTTTTGGGTTTAGGCTTTAGGATTTAGGATTTAGGGTTTAGGGTTTAGGGTTTGGGTTTTTGGCTTTAGTGTTTAGCGTTTAAGGTTTAGTGTTTCAACTTTTGGGGTTAAGGTTAAGGGTTTAGGGTTTTCGGTTTACGATTTACTGTTTAGGTTTTAGTGTTTAGTGTTTATGTTGGAGTGTTCCGAGTAAAGGGTTTAGTGTTTAGGGATTAGGGTTTAGGGTTTTAGGTTTGGTTTACGGTTTGGGATTTAGGATTTACGATTTAGGGTTTAGGGTTTAGGGTTTGCGCCTTAGGATTTAGCATTTAGGGGATTAGGTTTAGGGTTTTAACTATTGGGTTTAGGGTTTAAGGGTTTTGGTTTAGGGTTTTGGGTTTATGGTTTAGGGTTTAGGGTTTGGAGTTTGGGAATTAGTGTTTAGTGTTTTAGGTTTTGGGTTTGGGCTATAGGGTTTAAGGTATAATGTTTATGGTTTAGGTTTTGCGGTTTACGGTGTACGATTTACAGTTTTGGGAGTTTTTGAATTAGGATTTGGGGTTTAGGGTTTAGGATTTAGGGTTTAGGGTTTAGGGTTTAGGGTTTAGAGTTAAGGATTTAGGGTTTAGGGTTTAGGAATTTGGGTTTTGGGTTATGGATTTTGAGTTTATGGTTTATGGTTATGGCTTGAGGGTTTAGTGTTTAGGGTTTAGGGTTTAGGATTACGATATAGAGTTAGGGTTTCAGGGTTTAGGGATTGTTTTAAGGATAGGGTTTAGGGTTTACATTTAGGGTTTGGGGTCTGGGGTTTACAATTTAAAGTTTCGAGTTTAGGGTTTAGGGGTTTAGGGTTTTAAACTTAGCAATTAGGGTTTTGGGTTTAAGTTCCAGCGTTTATGGTTTGGGATTTAGGGTTTGGGGTTTAAGGTTTATGGTTTAGAGTTTACTGTTTAGGGCATTAAATTTGGTGATTAGGGTTTAGGGTTTAGGTTTTGGGGTTTATGATTTAAGATTTAGGGTTTAGGGTTTCGAGTTTGGCTTTTTAAGGTTCAGGGTTTAAGGTTTGGAGCTTAGGGTTTACAGTGTATAGTTTCGTGTTTAAGGTTTAGGGTTTGGGGTTTTAGGGTTCAGGCTTAGGGTTTTAGAGTTTTGGGATTGGAGTTCAGGGTTTACGGTTTAGGATTTAGAATTAAGGGTCGAGGGTTTAGAGTTTGGTGTTTAGAGTTTAGGGTTTGCTGTTCGCGGTTTGGGATTTAGGAATTTGGGTTTCGCGAATGGAGTTCAAAGTTTAGTGTTTAGGATTTAGAGTTTAGGGTTTTGGGTTTGTTATTAGGGTTTAGGGTTTGCCGTTTGGGGTTTACGATTTGGGGTTGGGATTTGCAGTTTAAAGGTTCATTATTTAGGGTTTGGGATTTCGGGTTTCCGGGTTTAGGGTTTAGGGTTTGGGGTTTTGGGTTTTGGATTTAG
Organism: Senna tora; assembly: GCA_014851425.1. Lineage (NCBI taxonomy): Eukaryota > Viridiplantae > Streptophyta > Magnoliopsida > Fabales > Fabaceae > Senna > Senna tora. The sequence goes on along the minus strand of JAAIUW010000132.1, from coordinate 21,051 downwards.
GGTTTTGTGTTTGGGGTTTCAAGTTTAGCGCTTAAGGCTTAGGGTTTATGCTTTAGGTTTAGGGTTTAGGGTTTTGGGTGTATGGTTTAAGGTTTAGGGTGTAGGGATTGTAATTCAAGGTTTAAGGTTTGGGGTTTAGGGTTTGTGATTTACGATTTAGGGTTTAGGGTTTAAGATAAAGGGTTTAGGGCTGATAGTTTTGGGTTTAGAGTTAGGGTTGAGTGTTCTGGGTTTAGGGTTTAAGGTATAGGGTTTAGGGTTTAGGGATTTAGGTTTAAGGGTTAGGGGTTGGGTCTTAAGATTTAGGGTTGGGGATTTTGTGGTTGCGGCTTTGGTTTATAGTTAGGTTTAGGGTTTAGGGTATCGTTTTTGTGTTTTGGGTGTTATGAATTAGGGTGTTTGGTTTAGGGTTTAGGATTTAGGGTTTCGGGTTTAGGGCCAGGGATTTAAAGTTTAGGGTTTTGGGTTTATGGTTTAGGGTTTAGTCTTTAGGGTTTAGGGTTTTCGGTTTACAGTTTAGGGCTTCGGGTTTAGATATGGGTTTCCATTTTCAGGGTTTAGGGTTAGGGTTTTAGGTTATAGGGTTTGGGGTTTGAGGTTTCCAGTTTGGCAATTTCAGGTTTAGGGTTTAGGATTTAGGTTTTAGGCTTTGGGGTTTAAGGTTTAGGGTTTAGGTTTAGTGTAAGGGCTTAGGGTTTGGAGTTCAGGGTTTAGGGTTTGGTGTTTAAGATTTTGGGTTTTGGGTAGGGGCTTAGGGTTTGGAGTTCAGGGTTAGGGTTTGGGATTTAAGGTTTAGGGTTTATGCTTTAAGATATAGCATTTAGGGTTCAGTGTTTAGGGTTTGGGTTTAGGGTTTAGGGTTATGGTTTTGGGTTTAGGGTTTAGGGTTTGGGATTTCAAGTTTAGTGTTTTGGGTTTACGGTTTTGTGGTTTAGGGTTAAACGTTATGGTTTGTGGTTTAGGGTTTGGGGTTTATGATTTAACGGTTTACAATTTTGGGTTTTAGATTCAGGGTTTAGGGTTTAGTGTATAAGGTTTAGGATTACAATTTAGGGGTTTAGGGTTTACGGTATAAGGGTTTCATATTTAGTGTTTTGGGTTTAGGGGTTTAGCATTTAGGGTTTAGCGTTTAGGGTTTAGTGTTTAGGGTTTGGGATTTAGGGTTTAACGGTTTTCAGTTTAGGGTTTGCAGTTATCGGTCTTAGGATTTTGGGTTTACAGTTTAGGATTTAGCGTTTTGGGTTAAGGGGTTGGGATTACGGTTTAGGGTTTAGGGTTTGGAGTTTTTGGGTTTAAGGGTTTGAGGTTTTGGGTTTAAGGTTTACAAATTTATAGTTTCGAGTTTAGCGTTAGGGTTTTTGGGTTTAGGGTCTAGGGTTTAGGGATTGTAGTTCAGGGTTTTAGTGTTTAGGGTTTAAGGTTTATGTTTAGGGGTTTATGTGTTTACAGTTTACGGTTTTATATTTTTGTGTTAGGGTTGTGGGTTTTGGGGTTTGGTGTGCAGGATTAGGGTTTGGGGTTAGGATTTAGGGTTTGGGTTTTGGGTTGTAGGTTTTAGGTTTTAGGTTTAGGGTTTAGGTTTAGTGTTAGTGTTTAGGGTTTATGGTTTGGGTGTAAGGTGTAGGGTTTAGGGTTTAGAATTTAGCGTTTAGGGGTTTGGGGTTTGGGATTTGCAGTTTCGAGTTTGGGGTTTAGGGTTTAGGGTTTAGGGTTTGGGATTTAGGGCTTAGGGTTTGGGTTTAGGGTTTAAGGTTTGGGGTTTACAGTTTAGGGTTTAGGGTTTTGGAGATTGGGAATTCAAGGTTTAGGATTTATGGTTTAGGGTTTAGGGTTTAGGGTTTGGGGTTTAAGGAGTTAAGGCATAGTGTTTGGGGATTTCGGTCTAGGTTTTGGGTTTGGTGTTTAGTGTTTAGGTTTTAGCGATTGGGGTTTGCGGTTTAAGGTTTATGATTTGGGGTTTAGGGTTTACATTTTATAATTTCAATTTTATGGTGTAGGGTTAGGGTTTAAGGTTTGGGATTTTGGGATTAGGATTTTGGGTTAGGGTTTGGGATTTAAGGGTTTAGTTGTTAAGGTTTAGGTTTTAGGGTTTAGGATTTAGGGTTTAGTGTTTACCGGCTCTAAATTTAGGGGACTAAGGTTTTAGGGTTAGGGTTTTGGATGTAGGTTAGGGTTTAGCATTAAGGTTTATGGTTTAGGGTATAGTGTTCATAGTTAGGGTTTACAATTTACAATTTCAAGTTTAGGGTTAAGGTTTAGGCTTTAGGGTTTAGGTTTTGGTGTTTAGGGTTTAGGATTTAGTTTTTGGGGTTTGGGGGTTGGGGTTAGGATTTAGGGTTTGCAATTTGGGGTTTGGGGTTTTATGTTTTGGGTATGGGATTTAGGGTTTAGGTTTGGGTTTTCGGTTTAAGGTTGGGGTTTTAAGGTTTACAATATACAGTTTTGGGTTTACGGTATAGGGTTTTGGTTTTGAGTATTAGTATTTAGGGTTTAGGGTTTAGTGTTTGGGTTTAGGGTCTATAGTTTGGGATTGGAGTTCAGGGTTTAGGGTTTTTGGATTTAGGGTTAAGGTTTGGTGTTCAGGGGTTAGGGTTTCCGGATTGGAGTTTAGGATTTAGGGTTTTGGGTGTAGGGTGTAGGGTTTAATGTTTAGGGATTAGGGTTTAGGGTTATGGTTTAGGGTTTAGGGTTTAGGGTTTAGAGTTTTGGGTTTATTGTTAAGGCTTTAGGGTTTATGGTTTGTGATTTAGGGTTTCCAGTTTTGGGTTTAGGGTTTAAGGTTTAGGGTTTGGGATTTAGGGTTTTGGGTTTGGGCTTGCTGGTTAAGGTTAGGGGTTTAGGGTTTAGTGCTTAGGGTTTTGGGATTTAGGGTTTTGGGTTTTGGGTTTAGGATTTAGGATTTAGGATTTATGGTTTACGGTTTTGGTTTAGGCTTTAGGCTTTAGTGTTTGGGATTTAGGGTTTAGGGTTTTGTGTTTAGGGTGTAGGGTTTAAAGTATAGGGTTTAGGTTTTATTGTTTAGGGTTTGGTGTTTTGGGTTTTCGGTTTTGGGTTTCAGGTTTAGGGTTTAGTGTTTAGGATTTAGAGTTTAGGGTTTAGTGTTTGAGGTTTTGGGTTTAGGGTTTAGGGTGTAGAGTTTAGGGTTTAGAATTTAGGGATTTGGGTTTCGGGTTGGGGGTTTGGAATTTAGGGTATAGGGTTTTGGGTTAGGGTTTAGGGTTTAATGTTTATCGTTCAATGTTTGGGGTTTCTCGTTTACTATTTGCAATTTGGATTTTGGATATAGTGTTTAGGGTATAAGGTTAAGGGTTTAGTGTTTAGGGTTTAGGGTTTAGGTTTTAGCATTTAGGTTTTGGGGTTTAGGTTTAGGTTTTAGGGTTTAGGGTCTCAGTTTTGGGTTTAAGCTTTAAAGTTTAGGGTTTAGAGTTTAGAGATTAGTGTTTACAGTTTAGGGTTTTGGGTTAGAGGTTTAGAGTTTTGGATTCAGGTTTTGAAGTGTAAGGTTTCGAGTATCGAGTTTCGGGTTTTGGGTTTAAGTTGTTTAGGGATTAGGGTTTGGTGTTTGGGGTTTAGAATTTAGTGTTTCGAGTGTCGGTTTAAGGTTTAGTGTTTAGGGTTTTTAATTTAGAGTTTAGTGTTTGGGCCTTAGGATTTAGGGTTTAAGGTTTTGCGTTAGGGTTTGGGTGTAGGGTTTTGGTTTTGGGTTTTGGGTTTAATGTTGGGTTTGGGGTTGGGTTTTGGGGTTTTGGATTTAGGGTTTAGTGGTTTGGGTTTTTCAATTCAGGGTTTAGGGTTTAGATTTTGGGTTTGGGGTTTTGGGTATATGGTTTAGGGTTTGGGCTTATGGTTTAGAGTTTAGGGTTTCGGTTTGGGTTTGGGGTTTCGGATTTAGAGATTAGGGTTTTAGGTTTAGGGATTAGGTTTAAGTAGAGGGTTTAGGGTTTACGTTAAGGGTTTGGGGTTTAGGGTTTAGGGTTTACATTTAAGGTTTGGGGTCTAGGGTTTGGGTTCAGGGTTTGGGGTTTAGGGTTTAGGGTCTAGGTATAGGGTTAAGAGTTTACGTTTATGGTTTAGGGTTAGGGTTTAGTGTTTAGGGCTTTGAATTTATGGATTACGGTATTGGGTTTAGGATTAAGGTTTATGGTTTAGGTTTATGGTTTAGGGTTTGGGGTTTAGGGTTTAGGGTTTACAGTTTCGAGATTAGGGTTTTAGGTTTTGGTGTTCAGGGTTTAGGATTTAGGGATTAGGGATTGGAGTTCAGGGTTTAGGGTTTAGGATTTAAGGTTTAGGCTTGAGGGATTAGTGTTTAGAGTTTGGGGTTTACGATTTAGAGTTTAGGGTGTAGGTTTATGGTTTAGGGTTTAGGGTTTTGTGTTCAGGGTTTCAAATTTATTGTTTAAGGTTTAGGGTTTAGGCTTTTGGATTTACCATTTAGGGTTTATGGTTTACGATTTAGGGTTTAGGGATTAGGGTTGAGGGTTTAGGATTTCGGGTTTTGGGTTTTGGGTTTTATGGTTTTGGGTTTAAGGTTTTGGGTTTTGGATTTTGGGTTTTATATTTATGGTTTAGGGATTAAGGTTTAGGTTTTAGGTTTTGGCATTTAGGGTTTGACATTGAGGATTTCGGGTTTGGGGTTTGGGGTTAGGGTTTGAAGGTTTAGTGTTTAGGGATTGGGATTTAGGGTTTAGGGTTTGCGGTGTAGGATTTAGGGTATAGGGTTTAAAGTTTAGGATTTAGGGTTTGGGTTTTGGGTTTACAGTTTACGATTTAGGGTTAGGAGTTTAGGGTTTGCGGTTTAGGCTTTGGGTTTATGGTTACAGTTTTGATTTTACGGTTTGAGCTTTAGGATTTAGGGTTTTAGATTTAGGGTTTAGGGTTTAGTGTTTAGGGTTTGTTATTTAGCATTTAGGGTTTAGGGTTTAGGGTTTTGGGTTTTGGGTTTTGGGTTTAGTGTTTAGGGTTTAGGGTTTAGGCTTTGGGGTTTAATGTTTAGAGTTTTGAGTTTACGATTTGGGTTTTGGGGTTTAGGATTTAGGGCTTGGGATTGCGGTAAAGGTTTAGAGTTTAGGGTTTCGGGTTTAAGATTTAGGTTTTGGGTTTTAGGGCTTCGAGTTTCGGATTTAGGGTTTTGGGTTTATTGTCTAGGGTTTAGGTTTTTGGATAAGGGTTTTGGGTTTTGGGTTTAGGATTTAGGATTTAGTGTTTAGGGTTTAGGGTTTAGGGCTTAGGGTTTAAGATTTAGGGTTTAGGGTTTAGGGTTTTGGGTTTTGTTTAGGGTTTTATTGTTTAGGGTTCGGAGTTTGGGATTTAGTGTTTAAAGTTTAGTGTTTAGGGATTAGGGTTTAGGCTTTACGCTTTAGGCTTCAGGGTTTGGTGTTTAGGGTTTAGCGTTTGGGGTTTAAAATTTAGGGTTTGGGATTTAGGATTGGGTTTAAGGTTTGGGATTATTGTTTAGGGTTTAGTGTCTGGGCTTAGGATTTTAGGTTTTGGGTTTGGTTTTTGGGTTTAGGGTTTAAAGTTTAATGTTTAGGGTTTAGGGTTTATGGTTTACGGTTGAGGGTTACTGTTAGGATTTCAGGTTTAGGGTTTAGGGTTTGCAGTTTGTGATTTAGGGTTTAAGGTTGTGCGTTTGGGGTTTAGGGTTTGAGATTTAGGGTTTTAGGTTTTGGGATTATGTTTTATGGTTTAGGATTTAGGCTTTACTGTTCAGGGGTTCGAATTTAGAGTTTAGGGTTCTGGACTTAGGGTTTAGGATATAGGATTTAGGGTATAGGGTTTGGTTTAGGGTTTGGGTTTAGGGTTTAGGGTTCAGGGTTTAAATTTATAGTTTCAAGTTTAGGGTTTAGGGTTTTGGGGTTTAGTGTCTAGGGTTTGGGGATTGTAGTTCAAGGTTTAGTATTTGGGGTTTTTTGGTTTGGTGTATATGGTTTACAATTTACGGTTTCAGATTTTCTGGTTAGGGTTTTGGGTTTGGTGTTTAGGGTTTAGGGTTTCAGGTGTAGGGTTTAATGTTTGGTGTATAGGGTTTATGGTTTGCAGTTTAGGGTTTTGGGTTTAGGTTTTAGGTTAAGTGTTTAGGGTTTAGGGTTTAGAATTCAGGGTTTAGGTGTTTGGGGTATGAGATTTAGAGCTTAGGTTTTAGGGTTTAGGGTTTTGGGATTTAGTTATTAGGGTTTTGGGTTTAAGGTTTAGGGTTAGGGGTTTCTGGTATAGGGGATTGGAATTCAGGGTTTAGGATTTGGGGTTTGGGGTTTGGGATTTAGGTTTTAGGGCTTAGACTTTTGGGTTTTGCGTCTAGGTTTTACGTTTACTATTTAGCGATTAGGGTTTGGTGTTTAGGGTTTAGGTTTTACTGATTGGGGTTTGGGGTTTAAGGTTTATGATTTAGGGTTTAGTGTTTCCATTTTATAGTTTCAATTTTTTGATTTACGGTCTAGTGTTTTGGGTTTGGGATTTTGCAATTAGGGTTTTGTGTTTAGGGTTTAGGATTTAGGGTTTAGGGTTTAAGGTTTACGATTTCGGGTTTAGTGATTAGGGCTTTAAATTTAGAGATGAAGGTTTTGGGTTTAGGATTTTGGATTTAGGGTTTAGGGTTTAGGATTTAAGGTTTAATGTTTACGGTTTAGGGTTCATAGTTTAGGGTTTGGGGTTTGGAGTTGGCATTTAGGGTTTTGGGTTTTGGGTTTGGGGTTTACAGTTTACAATTTCAAGCTTAAGGTTTTCGGTTTAGGATTTTGACTTTAGGGTGTAGGGTTTAATATTTAGGGTTTAGGTTTTACTATTTGGAATTTTGGGGTCAGGGTTTGGGTTTTAGGGTTTTCGGTTTGGGGTTTAAGGTTTTGTGTTTTGGGTGTGGGATTTAGGGTTTAGGGTTTGGGTTTAGGATTTAGGGTTAGGGTTTTGGGTTTTGGGTTTGAGGTTTAGAGTTTACAATATATAGTTTCGAGTTTAGGGTTTAAGGTTTTGGTTTTGAGTTTTAGAATTCAAGGTTTTGGGTTTATGGTTTCGGGTTAGGGTATAGGGTTTAGGGATTAGAGTTCAGGGTTCAGGTTTAGGATTAAGGGTTTATGGTTTGGTGATTAGGGTTTAAGGATTAGGGTTTTAGATTTTAGGTTTAGGATTTAGGGTAGGTGTTTTTGGTTTATGGTTTCGGGTTTGGTGTATAGGATTTAGGGTTTCTGGATTGGGGTTTAGGATTTAGGGTTTAGGGTTTTTTGGTGTAGGGTTTAAAGTTTAAGGTGTAGGGTTTAGGGTTTATTGTTGAAGGTTTAGGGTTTGTGGTTTGTGATTTAGGGTATAGGGTTTTTAGGTTTGGGGTTTCAGATTTATGGTTTAGGGTTTTAGGCTAGTGGTTTTGCGGTTTAGTGTTTAGGGTTTTAGGATTTCGGGTTTTAGGTTTGGGGTTTAGGTTTTAGGATTTAGGTTTTAGGATTTAGGATTTAGGGTTTACGATTTTGGGTTTTGGCTTTGGAGTTTAGTCTTTGGGATTCAGGGTTTAAGGTTTTGTGTTTAGGGTTTTGGGTTAAGGGTTATGGTATGGTGTTTAGGTTTAGGGTTTGGGTTTGGGGTTTTGGGTTTAGGATTTACGATTTAGAGTTTATTGTTTAGGGTTTTGGGTTTTGGGTTAGAGTTTCGGGTTAGGATTTAGGATTAGGTTTTAGTGTTTAGGGATTGGGGTTTTGGGGTTAAGGTTTGGGGATTGGGGTTTATAGTTTACTGTTTGCAATTTCGAGTTTTGGATTTAGGGTTTTAGGTATGGGGTTAAGGGTTTATTGTTGAGGGTTTAGGATTTATGATCTAGGGTTTAGGGTTTAGCGTTTAGCGTTTAGGGTTTAGGGTTTAGGGTTTAGGATTTAGGATTTAGGGTTTTAGGTTTAAGGTTTAAAGTTTAGGGTTTAGGGTTTAGGGCTTAGTGTTTAGGATTTAGGGTTTAGGGTTTAGGATTTAGGGTTTTGGGTTTAGGATTTAGGGTTTAGGGTTCGGGGTTTTGGATTTTGGGTTTGCATTTTAAAGTTTAAGGTTTAGGGTTTAAAAGATTAAGGTTTAGGGTTTAGAGTTTAGGGTTTTCTTTTTATGGTTTAGGGTTTAGGTTTTAGGGTTCAGGGTATACGATTTGGTGTTTAGGGATTAGGGTTTGGTATTTGGGATTTGGGGTTTGGGTTTAGGGTTTAGGGTTTAGGGTTTTAGATTTACATTTGGGCCTTAGGATTTAGGGTTTAGGATTCAAAGTTTAGGGTTTTGGTTTTAGGGTTTAGGGTTTATGGTTTAGGGTTTGGGATGGGGATTCAGGGATTAGTGGTTTGGGTTTTTGGTTTGGGGTTTATGGTTTAGGGTTTTAGGTTTATGGTTTAGGGTGTGGCATTTACAATATACGGTTTACAATTTCGATTTTGAATTAGGGTTTTGGATTTTGGTATAGGGTTTAGGATTTTGGGTTTGGGGTTTGGGTTTATGGTTTAGGGTTTGTTATTTAGGGTTTTGGGTTTTGGTTTTAGGGTTTAGGGTTAAGGGTTTTGGATTAGGGTTTGGGGTTTGGGGTTTGGGGATTAAGGTTTTAGGGTTTACATTTGGGTTTAGGGTTTAGCAATTGGAGTTGCAGGTTTGGGGTTTTGGATTTAAGGTTTAGCATTTCGGTTTTAGGGTTTGGGGTTTATGGTTTAGGGTTTTGGGTTTATGGTTTACGATTTTGTGTTTAAGCTTTAGGGATTAGGGTTGAGGGGTCGGGGTTTTATCATTTAGGGTTTTAGGGTTTAGGGTTTTATGGTTTTGGGTTTAAGGTTTAGGGTTTTGGGTTTAGGGTGTAGGGTTTAAGGTTTAGAGTTTGGTGTTTAGGGTTTAGGGTTTGGGTTTGGCGTTTAGGGTTTGGGGTTTAGGATTTAATGTTTCGGGTTGAAGGTTTATTGTTTAGGGATTCGAATTTAGGGTTTAGGTTTTTGGGTTATGGTTTAGGGTTTGGGATTCAGGCTTTAGGGTTTATGATTTAGGGTTTAGGATTTAGGGTTTAAGTTTAGGGTTTAGGGTTTAGTGTTTAGGGTTTAGGCTTTAAGGTTAGGCTTTGGAGTTTAAGATTTACAGTTTAGAGTTTACAGTTTGGGTTTAGGGTTTAGGGTTTGGGATTGGAGTTGGGGTTTAGAGCCTGGAGTTTGGAGTTCAAGGTTTGGGTTTAAGGTTTAGGTTTTGGGTTTTAAGGTTTATGATTTAGGATTTAGGGTTTAGTGTTTAGGGCTTAGGTTTTAGGATTTAGGGTTTAGGGTTTTGGGTTTATTGTCTAGGGTTTAGGATTTATGGTTAAGGGTTTTCGGTTTAAGCTTTAGGATTTAAGATTTGGTGTCTAGGGTTTAGGTTTTAGGGTTTGGGATTGGGGTAGGTTTAGGGCTTGACGTTTAGAGTTTAGGGTTTGGGGTTTAAGGTTTAGGTTTTGGGTTTTAGTTTTGGATTTAGGATTTGGGTTTAGGGTTTAGGGCATCGGGTTTAGGATTTTGGGTTTAGTGTCTAGGGTTTGGATTTATGGTTAAGGGTTTCGGTTTAGGCTTTAGGGTTTAGGATTTAAGGTCTAGGGTTTAGGGTTTAGGGTTTAGGGCTTAAGGTTCAGGATTTAGTGTTTAGGGTTTGGGATTTAGGGTTTAATGTTTTCGGTTTAGGGTTTAGGGTTTCGGGTTTACGATATACGATTTACAATTTCACGTTTTTGAATTAGGGTTTAGGGATTAAGGTTTAGAATTTAGGGTTTAGGGTTTAGAGTTTTGGGTTTACAGTTTAATATTTAGGGTTTAGGGTTTTGGTTTTTGGGTTGGGGTTTCGGGTTTTGGGTTGATGGTTTGGGGTTTAGGCTTTAGTGTTTAGGGTTTAGGATTTAGAGTTTAGGGTGTTGGTTTTTGGGATTAGGTTGAAGTATAGGGTTTAGGGTTTACTTTCAGGGTTTGGGGTTTACGGTTTAGGGTTGGAGTTTCGAGTTTGGTTTGGGGTTTAGGGTTTAAGGTTTCAAATTTAGGTTTTACAATTTACAATTTCGAATTTAGTTTTAGGGTTTGGCATTTAGGGATTAGGGTTTTCGGTTTAGGGTTTGGGGTTTAGTGTAATACCCCGGAAAATTTCGAGGATTAAAGAATGATTTATTTAAATTACGAGGATTTAAGAATGGTTTATTCCGGGGCTAGGAATTAAAACCTTAAAAAAAAGTATGAAGGTTAAAAGAAACCAGAAAGTTTTTTCAAAGATTGTAATACCCAAGAAATTTTCGAAGTTTAAAATAAAATAAAAGGGAAGGAAAAAAAAAGTAGAAAATAATTTTTAGAATTAATTCAGGACTTAAGAAATTGAGAACTTGAAAATTGGGAAGAGGGATTAAATTAAAAAATATATTGTTATTATTTTTTGATTATTTATTCATTTATTTTTAATTTTATTTATTTATTTATTAATTTTTATCTATTTATTTTTATTATATTATATATATATTTTAATTATATTAGAATGGAATGCCGTGGGGTTTGGGAATAAAGAGGAAAAAAAGAAAAACGAAAGAATGAAAAGAAAGTGAGAGAGTGAGACGTGGTGTTATAAAAAAAGAAGGAAAAGAGAGAAGTGAGGGAAGAAACACCAGAGAGAGAAAACGGAAGAGAGGGAGAGAGAGAGCAACGTGTGAATGGAGAAGAAGAAAGGGAGGGGGATGGTCACCGGAAACTCGCCGGAAGAGAACCGTCCGACGACGGACACGACTGTCGGAGCTCGACTCTAACATCTTCCACACCTTCCGCCAATCGAATCAAGGTTGGTAACCCCAATTTCATTCGAAACCCTCATTTTTTTCCATATTTAGGGATTTCTTCGATTGACCTTCGATTGAGTTATTTCGAGGGTAGACTGAGACCTAGAAAGTGTTCTTGAACACTTAGTTGGGTAGGAATCAAGATTATATTCTCAGATTTGCCCAAATTCAAATTTGGAAGGATTTGGGGTTGAGAATTATTTCCAAATTGGGGAAAATTTTTATAATTAGGATTGAGCTTGGATTTGAGTAAATAGGCTTGGATTGATATTATTGAAATTTATTGTTGGAATATTAGCTGAACAAGACCCGTGAAGAGCTGGCCCGAGGGTACTAAAGTTGAACCTTGACGTTAACGTGCCGAGTCCCTGCTCAATTGTCCCAAATATGCTTTAAGGGTAATGTTGAGAGTTCCAAACCTATTCTTTTCAATCTCAAACACCCTAAAATAATTCTAAGTATGCTACCAAGAATCAAGGATTATTTTAAGTACCTTCTTCTTTCTCAAGGATGGAAACTTGCGGGGCAATGAAGTCCAAATTCTAAAACGGTAATTTTATTCCTTCATAATTATTAGGAAGCCTTAAGTAAGAAGAATTAGAGGTGTATTGAGGTTTAGAAGCTAGATTCTTAGTACCCGAGTAAGAACACAAGTTGAACAAAATGCTTAGGCCTTCCTAAATTTAGGATTCCTTCCAACCAAGCTAGATAAGCTTCCTTAGATGCGAGTACAAGTTAGATAGAGGTCTAATACTCAAATCCATGTATGTGAAACACTCAAGTAAAGTGGTATATTCGAGTAAGTCAAGTGTCCGAGGAAGGATACACATAAGTTAGGATAGAGAAGTCCAATAAGACGAAGAGCTTGACTCTGTGGCAACCATGGACTACAGGTGAGAGTAATGGAGAGATAAATAACAAGTTAAGTTAAGTAATAACTTTAATGAAGTAAATGTTGTTCTTATAGGGACAATGACGCGCAATAGAGTGCAACAGGGACTTCGAGGAGACTAAAGTGACAGGAGAAGATTGCATTGAAGGTTGGCCAAGGTGAGGGTTCTTCCATCTTGCTCCTAGGGTTGTATGCTTATGTGGATTACATGAGTATGTATATTGTCTGCTTGTCTGGTATGTGTTAGCTAGAGATATAGAATGCTAAAGGAATGAAAGAACTAAAAAATAGGTTGTGGAAAGTAGCTTGGATAGGAAGACATAGGAGTAGACTATAATTGTTTGCTATGATTGGTGTGTTACAAATCCAACTGATACACTCTGGAGGTATGATGAGTATTTTATAAATCTTTTCCACGACGATGGCAAGAGTCCTTGTACGAAAGGGCTAAACTTTATTTTGAAATCTCGTCACGATGGTGACTTAAATTAAAATCATGCAAAGGGAGTTATTGATGGGTTTCGGATTTGGTTATGCTAGCAATGTGAGACATCGACTAGAACAACGTCGATGACACTTGAGACCTCCTTTTATAATCACCAAGACGATGTTCATTGCCCTATCCTGGCAATAGGGTCAGAAAGGTTTTATATTGCTATGACGATAGCTTGAGGCTCAGAGAGTGCATCTGGACGGGTATATGAGTTATATCCTGTAGAGGATACTTGTACATTTAATAAGGGGAGGAATTGTTGATCCTTCGGGAAAGATACAAAGAATCCTATTAATATGTGAGACCAAGATAAGGAGACACGGAGGAACCTACGGGTGAACCGTGAGCCTGATCTTGCAGAAGAGAAATCATCCTGTTGAGATGGTCCAGGGTGTATCGGTGCCCATGCTTTGGGACGTCGTGTCGTGCCCGCCATTGTGGCCTGGTTGGGTAATGGACGAGTGGGCTCAAGCTATTGGCCCGCACAAGGGTCAGGACGTGCCACGTGGTGGCTACGTATAAGTTGTTTGATAGATAGAAGTTGATTGTGTTTGATTATTAGAATTGTGACGAGGTGACTAGTACCCAAGTGAATGGGTTAAGTATTGTTTAATTAACAGAATTGTCACGAGGTGACCAGTACCCGAGTGAATGGGTTAAGTATATTTGCCACGTGGTGTCCAGTAACTCGAGTGCACGGGTTCGAAGTAGAAAAGCCACGTAGTGGCTAGTAGATACGCCAGACTTGGGGAAATTAAGTAGATGTATGATAAAATATCTGTGTGTATGTACAAATTGTCTGGTTTTGCATATAATTGTTGATTGTGCAGCGTAGTGATGACGTACAGGATTACGTCACCACAACGTCTTGTTTAATTCAAACATGTTGACGTGAGAACACCGGTAAGTAAAAGCCGCACATATTTACATGTTTACTTCTGATTGACGACGTGGGATAAACTCCTGCATTCTTATTTCTGTTAAATGCATGTGAGTGGTTGGGTAAAATATTTTTGTTGTGTGATCACCAAGAATGTATGCTATTAACAGTAACCATTTGTTTGCATGTGGTTGTGTATGACTCCCAATCCAGTGCTATGGCACCCGCCTTGCGCCGGGGATGGGAGAGCCCTCATTGAGTCGCGTGGTTAAGACTCACTCCTCATTTTTACTACACAGAGACAGGTTAAGTACATGTGGAAGAAGCTCGGTGGAACGAGGGACAAGCAAAACTTTCCATCAAGACCACAACTTGTTATGTGGGTGAAAATTGTAATTGTAATTTAATGTACTTTATGGTTGTAGCATAAAGTAAAGGGTAGACGTACCCAATTAGATTGTATTACTAAATCTAGAATTGTCAGCTTCACACACCTTAAAGAGGATTAATTATACCGCGATACAGGAAAAATTTGTTTTCAAAATATATATATACATATATATGTTGCATGTGAATAGGATAGGCAGCATCTTCGGATGTGTATCCAGTACACATGTTATATATTATGTGTGTTTCCTATACCTATGTCCTGAGCGACACTGGCCGTGGATTTGCTTGCCTAGGATAGGCTACCATTTCGGTGTAGCCATGGTATTATATGTATGTGGAAGTATTTTCAATAATAATTATTCTGTCAATTAGGTGATAAGGCTTACAAGCATGGGGATATTCCCTCTGTTTGTGCCGGTCACGGCATATAAACAGGGGTCCTGACATTTAGGGTTTACGGTTTAAGGTTTATGGTTTATGGTTTAAGGTTTAGGGTTTAGGGTTCAGGGTTTAGTGCTTCAAGATTTAAATTGAGGGATTAGGGTTTTGGGCTTTAGATTTTGGGCACAGGGTTTGGTTTAGGATGTAAGGTTTAAGGTTTAGGGTTTAGGGTTTCGGGTTTTCGGTTTTTGGTTTCGGGTTTAGTGATTGGGGTTTAGGATTTATAGTTTCGAGTTCAAGGTTTAGGGTTTTGGGGATTGGAGTTTAGGGTTTAGGGTTTGGGGATTGGAGTTCAGGGTTTAGGATTTAGGATTTCGGGTTTAGCATATAGGATTTAAGGTTTACGGTTTGGAGTTTGGGGTGTAGGATTTGGGGTTTAGGGTTTAAGGTTTAGTGTTAAGGGTTTGGGATTCAGGGTTTAGGATTTATGGTTTAGGGTTTCAAGTTAGGGTTTAGAGGTTAGGGTTTAGTGCTAGTGTTTCGGGATTTGGGTCTAGGGTTTACGGTTTAGGGTTTAGAGTTTGGGATTAAGGGTTTAGAGTTCGGTTACCCACTAACATGGTCCGTGGCTAAAATGGAGAAAGTAAATATTTACCCACGGACTTTGGTGTCCCTAGTGAATTCCCCACAGATTCCCCACGGACACATCCGTGGCGAAATAGCCACGGATTTTTGTAACTAGCCACGGATAAGTTCGTGGGTAAATTACCCACGGAATATTTCCGTGGGTAATTGCCCACGGAATTATCTGTGGGAGATTTACGCACGGAACTTTTCCGTAGGAAAATTACCAATGGAAATACTCTGTGGCAAATTACCCACGGATTCCATGGGTAGTTTGCCCATGAAACTATTCCGTGGGTAAGTTGCCACAGAGTGTTTTGCCACGGAATATTTCCGTGGGTAAATTGAAAATTTTTTTCAACATTTTTATTCAAATTCTTTCTGCTCATGATTTTTTCAACATTCTATCCATCCTTGCTACTAACCAATATGTTTATATTTATATATACATATATATATATATATAAAACCCAAATGTCACATAAAATTACTCATAAATTAAGTAAACATAAAAGTTTTCATGCAAATTAAATAAACATAAAAGTTCTCATAGAAATTCACTAATGTGCAAAGTAAAGAGAAATTAGATAATCTAAAGTGTTCACAAATAGATAAATATTAGTTCACTCTTAAGCATCATGATCTTGCACTTGTTGATTACGAGAAGAAATAATTAGTTTCTTCACTCATTATTTCCTTCTTGTAATTCTCTTGTAAATGTTTTATTGTAGCATTTAACCCCTCATTGGCTCTTGCCACGCGTCGTTCTATCTCTTGTTCAATTTCTGGATGAAACCAAGAAGATGATTGACTAGCTATTGATTTACCACTTAAACTACAAATTTCTGGCGTTTCTGATCCCCCACCAAAATAGGACCTTTCTTATTTACCACCAACAACCTCCAACCATACAGTACTTTCTTCATCTAGAAGGATTTCATCATTCATGGAATCAGCTGAAGCATTACAAGATTTAGTTATGTGATTCTATTATATCAACCTGTAAATATACAATCATAAACTAAAATATTATAATGGGTCTACATAAATAATTGAAGCTAAAATTTTATTCAATGATCAGAAAAAAAATTATATTTACAACTACATCAGCGGATCTTTTATCAACAAATTTACTGGTTTCCTTCTTCTTATGAGTTTTCAGAAAAAAACTTAGGTAATGACGATTCTTTTCCTGTAGCTACCGTCTATGCGGAATAAAAATAACAGAAAAATTAAGAAAAATAAATAATGAAAGAAATAAAATGATTAATTCAACAACATCTGAGAAAATGACAGATGGTGACTACTTAACATCAAGTTAACTGGATTTGCAAGAAAAAAAATCAAATAAACAAATCTTGACCATAATCTCTATATGAATAAGCTAACCATGAAAACCTTATGTACTAATTACTGTCCAAATTACTCAACTCATATATATTATTTACACAGTCCAAGTTACACAAGTCTGTACTAGAAATACCTTTTACACATGCAAATGCAGCTCTAGTATATAATAAATGTCATAATCAACTTAAAATATCATGCAATTAAGTAGTGAATGATCAACAAATAGGTGTATGCATATGCAGCTCTAGTATATAAATGAATGTTACCATAAGTGAATTTAGAATGTTACCATTCTCCTCTTATGCTCTGAAATAGTAATGGATCCACAAGAATGTAATGAACCGCCTTTTGGGGAAGCTCGATTTTACTTACTTTGAAGTTGCTTTTTTTTATATTCCTCAGTTAACAAATGTTTCCCAACTCATGCAAGCATCCTTCAGGCATCCAAGCAGCCCTCTGACCTTCCTTCCAAGCCAATCGAACTTCTTTCATTAATCCTCGAAATCACTCATCGGCCTTAAAGTTCCAACAGTCCTTGATCCTGTCTTCATATTTTGGAAGCCACTTGAAGTTTTCTATGCAAATTGTACGATCATCAGCAAAAATAAAGCTACCGTTTAAAGAAAAGAAAATAGAGATCATGACTTTGAATTAACTGCCCATTCTTCGAACGACAGCTTCTTAATTTTTTCTGGAACTTGACTATAAACATGATGTGGTTCTTCAAACTTAGAAGTAATTAGTTTTATTATAACTCTAACTGGTTGAACAGAAGGATGAAATCTGCATATTCCAACAAGTGATTAAAAGTTGAAGATAACTATTCCTATCACAAGACCCAAACAATTTAATACTTACAATTGCCCACATGGTTGTATCCAAAGCATCCCATCAGTAGGGTCTCTCCTCGAGCTATAATAGAGGAAGAGTTAACACTAGTAGAATTAGTTGTCCCTTGTTGCTGAGACGGATTAGTAGGGACCTCGTGCTAAGTTCTTCCACAGGTTCTTGTGGTTGACCAGTAGAAGCAGATGATGAGGGTTGTGGAATTGAGGGTGGTGAACGCAATGGTGTATAAGGCAGGGTTTTCGATGTAACCCCACCTCAACCTCTTCCTTGTCCTGTTCTTCCACTTAACATCTGCATGACAATCCAACTAGATAGATTCAGTAAACAAACAACATGAAATTATAAGGCTTTCAAAAATTATATAGTTAAGAATACCAAATTCAAATAAAGAATCCACCAACATCAGAAAATATTTTCTACAATATAAGGAAAGAAATAACATGAAACAATCAAACATTCGAACACAAAAATAGTTTAAAGTAATCCACCAACATTAAAAATTTGTACAAATCATTGTTAAGTGATGGATACCACAAACCCATTAAGAGAAAAAAAAAAAGAAAAAAAGATTATTCATCTTTAGTATCATCTAATAAACTAAATCTCTTCTCTTCTTCAGTATCATCATCCCATCCAAAAGCCTTGATAGGATCTTCTTCAACATCTTCATTGATAATCAGTACATCAAGAACTTCTTCGCATACAACTTCCCTATCATAAAATTTTGAATCCCATCATTGTCAATAGTTGCAGATACAATTTCATTTCTTGCATCTTCTTGATATGCATCACCGTCATCTTTTGCGCTAGGGGCATCAATAGTGCTTCTTGCTTTTGTTCTAACGACTGTCATCCAATCAACATTGTCTCAACCTATGCCAGTGGGACAAGGTGCACAGTATACTTGCGTTTCTTGTTGTGCAAAAATAAATGGTTCATACACTGTACCTCCTTGTTGATCGAATGTCAACATTGCCAAATTGGGGATGATTTCTAATACCGCGTTCTTTGGTTCGATCAAACCATTTACAATTAAACAACAATCTTTGTTTGATTGGCTCACCCGTGTATTCCAATTGAATATTTTTTGAAGAACACCATAATAGTCACTTTCCAACTGTCCATCTGCACCCTTAATGCATACACCACTATTATTAGTGGACTTGTCTTGGCTAAAAGCTTCTATGTGGAACTTGTATCCATTAATAAAATAAGTAGGCCATGTTTGCACATAAGTATTTGGTCCCAATGCAAGGTTTCTTATGAGGTCATCAAACACGTTGTTTCTTTCATTTAGAACCTGCACAACACAAATAAATTTTTTTTAATGCACTTATGATAGTAGACATGAAATGTTGATTCGCAATGAACTCTTGCATGCTCTTAACATCTTACAAAATATTTGAACCATCTGGCAAACTCAAAATCAATAATTTGTTCTATTCCATGATCATCGATTTGAGGATTGACAGCCTTCGCAGAATCAATGTACTTCCTGCTGCCAACAAGCTTTGCTAACTACTTGATAACCAATTCAAAAAGTAGTTTTAAATTAGTTTTTTATGATAGAACATTACTTACTCTGTAAACGGTCAACTTGATCACAATTTCAGAGGGCATACTTCATGGTAGCTTCCGTCTCCTTCTCACTTAGGCAACGAATCGTACTTTGCCCAGCAGAGCCTCCTAGATAGTTGAAGATGGACAATTGTGGAAAGAGTGGGTCACCACCATCATCATTTTGTTGAACCCTTGATATTCTTGTGAGCACATGTGACTCAATATAATGTGAACAAAAAGTAGCGGTCTCCTCAATGATGTACGCCTTACACATAGAACCTTCCACACGAGCTTTGTTCTTTACATTAGTCTTTAAAATATGATGAAACCTAGAGACAATTAATGAACTATATAAATATATATTGGGTGTTTACTAATTAAAAAAGTTAAAATTTGCATTACCTCTCACCGGAAAACATACATCGATTTTGGACCGATCTTCCAAGCCTTGCTTCCTCTACAAGATGTACTACAAGATGCTCCATTGCATCAAAGAAACCTGGAGGAAATATCTTCTCTAATTTCTACAATTTTATTCGCATATTTTTTTCTAGCACGTCAAGTTGATCCACTCTCAATGAGGTCGAACAAATTTCTTTGAAAAATTGACTAAGCTCTTCGAGAAGAGTCCAGACAGCTTTCGGTAAGTTTTAAATGCAATTGGGAGTAGCAATCATGACTCTTTAACCTGAGAGTTTGGTCTCCTTGACGTCCACACATCGTGCTAGCTTAGAAGCATATACATCAACAAGCCTAAGTTTCTTAACGCACTCACAAACAGCATGCTTCTTATCACATTCAACGTATATCGTTCCTTAGGCTTGAGAAGCTTCCCACCTTCGTCCACTAGCTCTAATTCTAGACGTCGACATAATTATTCTAGGTCCAATCTTGCTTTTATATTATCTTTAGTTTTGCCCTTTATGTCCGTCACTTGTTGAACACATTGTCGAACACTTTTTTGTCAATGTGCAGATATAAATTACATCGTAAAAGTTTAGTCTTCCATTATGGTAACTCCCAAAATATACTTGCTTGTCCAATTGTGTGTTCCCCATAACCATCCCTGAAGATAGCCCGTCTGTGCTCTTTCACTTTTGGAATGCTCTGTATCCTTTCCCAAACTTGGTTCCCATCCAACCATCGAGGCAGAGATGATTGCTCCAGTCTATTTTTTTATAAACGATGTCTTATTTGTCCTGGAATGGTGATTGTCATTTAAGAATTGTATATGACAATCGAAGAGACATGTCTTTCCCCCATATTTAAAGTGAATGCCTTGAGCTCTCCATACAAATTGGACAAGACAATTTACCCACAGTCTGCCAACAAGAAAGATGCCATATGCTGGGTAGACATTAATAGTCCACATAAGTGCTGCCCGCATTTGGAAGTTCTGTTCGAGTGACAGCAAATGTTTCAACACCCTCATCCCATAACAATTTCAATTCATCTATCAATGGCTGTAAATAAACAACTACTTTGGTTTTGGATTTCTTGGACCAGGGATGATTAAGGACAAAAACATATACTATTGTTTCATACACATGCCCGGTGGAAGATTGTACGACACCATAATAACTGGCCAACAAGAGTACATTTTTTCGAATACCCCATATGGAGTAAAGCCATCTGCACATAGTCCAAGCCTTACATTTCGGGGTTCCAAAACAAAGTTAGGGTGAGTTCGATTGAATGTCTTCCACGCTTCACCATCTGGTGGGTGGGATATCACACCCTGCTCTCGAGTGTTATCATAATGCACCTCATCTCTTTAGCCGTCACTTTTGAATTGAAAATTCTTTGAAGCCTAGGAATCAATGGCAAGCACCACAATTGTTTAGACACCACTTCCTTGCATCTACCACGTGTAGACCTTCTCATCTTATGCCTAGGACTCCCGCAGAACTTACATTTTGTTTCGACGAGTTATCCTTGTAGTATAACATGCATCCATTACGACAACAATAAATCTTCTGATATCCAAGCCCTAGCTTCACCACTATTTCTTTGTCCTGTAAAGATCTATGGAAAATGGTTATCTTCTAGCAGAGCTTCTTTAAAGAATTGCATCATCTGATATAGCCATACGCTGACATGCTGGAATCTTCCTTGATGCTTAGCATTCTTACAGCTGCCGAAAATTCCAAGTGCTTAGCTAGTTTGCGTTTCTCACAACATTTATCATACAAAGGAGATTGTGCAGCAGACAACATGTTGAGGAAACCTTGAGCATCAGTATTTGGAGCCTCATCTGCACTTTTCTGAGAGTTCGAAACAAAGTCCGGCCCAGCTGCATCCAAAACATCGCCTCGTATTGGTTTTGTTATCTCCCATCAGTCTCTTGGTGTAAAGGTTAGTCATTTAGTATGGGATATATCCTCGAAGGACACAGGTGATGCTCTCCATGACTCCAATAATAATAATCAGCATAAATCTGTACTGATAAAGATGTACTTTAACAAAATCAACAATCTCAGGCCTCATATTTCCACACTTGACAAGCATGGTTAACGAACTCATCCACCCCATCAGAAAGGCATCTTGAAATCCAACCCCACTTGGATGGACTCCATTTACATCCATTGTCGATTTGTAGGTACATTCATGATGTATGACTCTCTCACCTATAATTAATGAGACAAATTGTATTTAGGAACTAATTTTTTTTTTGCCATCAATTGGGTCATCAAGCCAGCAATTCATAATACCAAAGAAAACTAGTGTAGAGTCTAATACAACCCAGAACTACATAAGAAAACCAGAAACACAAACAAAAACAACATAACACACATCTAAAGATAGCACATAGCCACAAAATGACACTTAACACACTGAACAAAATTCAAAACATCAAAGTATGC
>JAAIUW010000131.1:0-70877 GCA_014851425.1 Senna tora | reverse complement strand
CCCCAAACCGTTAACCCCAAAACCCCCCAACCCCAACCGCAACCCTAAACCCTAACCCTAACTCTAAACCCTAAACCCTAAACCCTTAACCCCAAACCCCGAACCCCGAACCCTAAACGCTAAACCCTAGACCCTAAACCCTGTACCCTAAACTCTAAACCGTAATCCTTATACCACAAACCCTAAATCCTACACCAAGAACCCCAAACCCTAAATCCCAAATCATAAATCCTAAACCCTAAACCCCAAACCCAAGACCCTAAACCGTAAACCGTAAACCCTTAACTCCAAACCCTGAACCCCAAACCATAATCTCCAAACCCTAAACCCCAATCTCTAACCTTAAACACAAAACCCGAAACCCTAAACCCCGAACCCTAAACCCTGAACCGTAAACACTAAATTCCAAACCCTAAACCCTGAAACCTTAAACCCTAAACCCTAAACCCTAAACGCTAAATCCCAAACCCTAAACACTAACCCTAAAACCTAAAGCCTAAACCATAAATCCAAAAAACAAAACCCAAAATCCAAAACCCCAAACCTTAACCCTAAACCCCAAACCCCAAATCCTAACTTATAAACCCCAAATCCTAAACCTCAAACCCGAACCTTAAACCCCAAATATTAAACCATAAACCCCAAACCCCAAACCGCAAACCCCAAACCCCAAACCCTTAACCCTAAATCCTAAACCCTAAACACTAAATCCTAAACCCTAAACTCCAAATGCTAATCCCTAAACCCAAAACCCTAAAGAATAAGCCGCAAAACCTAAACCCAAAACTCGAAACCCTAAACCCCGAACCCAAACCCAAAACCTTAAATCCTAAACCCTAAACCCTAAACCTTAAATCCTAAACCATAAACGCTAAACCCTTAACCTCAGACCCCAGACCCCAAACCCTAAACCTTAAATCCCAATACATAATCACTTAACCCTAACCCCCAAACCCCAACCCCAAAACCCAAAACCCTAATCTCCAAACCTTAAATACTAAACCCCAAACCCTAATCTTGAAACCCTAAAACCTAAACTCTAAACCCTACACCCCAAACCTAAACCCTAAACCCCAAACCCCAAACCCTAAACACCAAACTCGAAACTTGAAACCCTAAACCTTAAACCCTAAACCCCAAACCCAAAACCCTATACACCAGACCCTAAACCGTAAACACCAAACTCTAAACCTTAATCCTTATACCCGAAACCCAAAACCCAAAACCATGAACCCCAAGCCCTAAACCCTAAAACCCAAACCCAAGACCCTCAAACCGTAAACCGTAAGCCCGAATCCCTACCCTTAAACAATAAACCCCAAACCCCAAACCCCGAACCCTAAACCCTGATCTGTAAATCCTAAACCCTAAACTCTAAACCTAAACCTTAAACCCCAAACCCTTATCCATATACCCTAAACCCTACCCTAAACCCCAAACCCTAACCCTAAACCCTAAAAACCAACCTAAACACACTAAACCCTAAACCTCAAACCCTAACCTTAAACCCCAAACATTAAACCATAAATCCTAAACCCCTAACCCTAAACTGCAAAACCCAAACCCTAAACCCTAAACCCTAAGCCCTAAGCCCTAAACTCGAAACCCTAAACCCTAAGCCCTAACCTCGAAACCCTAAAATCTACACCCTAAACTCAAAACCCTAAAAAATAAACGCCAAAACCTAAACCTTAAACCCTAAACCCTGAACCTAAATCCCTGAACCCTAAACCCTAAACCCAAAATCCTAAACCATAAACGCTATACCTTTAACCCCAGACCCCAAACCCTAAACCTTAAATCCCAACCCTAAATCTCAGACCATAACACCAAAACCCTAATCCTTATCCCCCAAACCCCAAACCCTACATCAAAAACCCTAAACCCTAAACTCCAAACCCTAAACCCTAACCCCAAACCCAAGACCCTAAACCGTAAACCTTAAACCATTAACTCCAAACTTTAAACCCTAAACCCTGAACCCCAAACCATAAACTCCAAACCCTAAACCCCAATCCCTAACCTTAAACCCGAAACCCGAAACCATAAACCTCGAACCCTAAACCCTGAATCGTAAATCCTAAACCGTAAACTCTAAACCTAAACCATAAACCCCAAACCCTATACCCTAAATCTGAAACGCCAAACCCTAAACCCTAAACCCTAAAACCCTAAACCGTAAACCGTAAACCCTATACACTAAATCCTAAACCTTAAACCCCAAACCCCAAACCCCAACCCTAAAACCCTAAACCCTAAACCCTAAACTTGAAACCCTAAACCCTAAACCCAAAACTGTAAACCCTAAAGGCAAAATCCAAAACACTAAACCCAAAACCATAAACCCAAACCCTAAACCCTAAACCCTAAAGCCTAAACCTTATACCCCAAAGCCTTAACCCTAAACCCTAACTCCCAAACCCTAAACTCTAAACCATAAACCCCAAACCTTAAACCCCAAAACCAAACCTTAAACCCTAAACCCAAACACTAAACCCTAAACCCTAAACCCTAAAACCCTGAACCCTAAATCCTAAACCTCGCAACCCTAAACCATAAACCCTAGACCCTAAACCATAAACCCGAAACCCTAAACCCTAAACTCATAACTCGAAACCCGAAACCCTAAACTATAAAGCCTTAAACCCTAAACCCTAAATCCTAAACCCTAAACCCTAAACCCAAAAACCTAAAAAATAAGCCCCAAAACTTAAACCCAAAACCCTAAACCTTAAACCCGAAACCCTAAACCCCAAACTTCAAACCCTAAAGCCTAAAGCCTAAAGCCTAAACCTTAAATCCTACACCATAAACCCCAAACCCTTAACCCCAGACCCCAAACCCTAAACCTGAAATCCCAAAGCATAATCCCTAAATCCTAAACCCGAACCCAAAACCCTCAGCCCTAAACTCCAAACCTTAAACACTAAACACCAAACCCTAAACCCTAAACTGTAACCGTAAACTCGAAACCTAAACACTACACCCCAAACCCCAAACCCCTAACACTAAACCCCAAACAATAAACCCTAATTCTTAAACCCTAAACCTTAAACCCCAAACCTCGAACCCTAAACCCTAAACCCCGGACCCTAAACCTTAAACCCCAGACCCTAAACCCTAAACCTTAAACTCTAAATCCGAATACTTATACCCCAAACCCTAAACCTTTCACAAAAAACCACAAACCCTAAATCCCAAACCCTAAACCCTAAACCCCAAACCCAAGACCTTAAACTGTAAACCGTAAACCCCAATCCCTAACCTTAAACCGTAAACCCCAAACCCTAACCCCCGAACCATAAATCCTAAACCCTAAATTCTAAACCTAAACCTTAAACCCCAAACTCGAAACCTAAACCCTAAACCCTAAACAATAAATCCCAAACCATAAACCTCAAACCCTAACCCGAAACCTAAACCCTAAACCCTAAACCCAAACACTAAACTCCAAACCCTAACCCTAACCCCAAACCCTAAACCCTAAATCCCAACCCATAAACACCAAACCGTAAACCTAAAACCCTAACCAAAAACCCCAAACATTAAACCATAAATCCTAAACCCTTAACCCCAAACCCCAAATCCCGAACCTTAAACCCTAAATCCTAAACCCTAAACATTAAATCCTAAACCCTAAGGCCTAAACTCGAAACCCTAAACCCTAAACCCAAAACCCTAAAAATAAATGGCGAAACCTAAATCCAGAACCCTAAACCCGAAACCATATACCCTGAACCCAAATCCCTAAACCCTAAACCCTAAACCCTAAATCCTAAACCATAAACCCCAAACCCTTAACCCCAGACCCCAAACCCTAATCCTTAAATCTCAAACCATAATACCTAAACCCTAAACTCCAAACCTTAAACAATAAAGACCAAACCCTAAAACTGAAACCCTAAACCCTATACTCTAAACCCTAAACCCTAAACCCCGAAAACTAAACCATAAACCCCAAAACCCATACCCTTAACCCTTAACCCTAAACCCTAAACTCTTAACCTTAATCCTTATACGCCAAACACCAAACCCTAAACCTAAACCCTAAACCTCAAACCCAAGACGCTAAACCGTAAACGGTAAACCCTGAACCCAAAACCATAAACTCCAAACCCTAAACCCCAATCCCTAACGGTGAACCTGAAACCCCAAACCTTAAACCATAATCCCTAAACCCTGAACCGTAAATCCAAAACCTTAAACTGTAAACCTAAACCATAAACTCCGAACACCAAACCCTAAACCCTAAACCATAAATCATGAACCATAAATCCCAAACCCAAAAACCCAAAACCCAAAACCCTAAATCCTAATCCCCAAACCCTAAACCATAAACCCTAATCCCCAAACCCTAAACCCCAAACCCTAACCCTAAACCCCAAACCCCAAACCCCAAACCGTAAACACTAAACCCCAAACCGTAAACCCTAAACCTGAAACCCTAAATCTGAACCATAAACCCTAAATCGAAAGCCTAAACCCTTAACACTAAAACCCTAAATGCTAAACCCTACACTCTAACCACTAAACTCTATAACCAAAACCCCAAAGCCTAATCCCTAAACCGTAAACCTTAAGCCCAAAATCCTAAAATCCAAACCCTAAACCCTTAACCTTAAACCGTAAACCCTCAACCCAAACCCTAAACCCCCAAACCCCAAACGTTAAACCCTAAACCCCAAACCCAGTACTTTATACCAAAAACCCTAAACCCCAAACAATAAACCCTAAACCCTAACCCTAAACCTTAAACCCCAAACCAAAAACCTGAAACCACCCCCAAAACCATAAACCCCAAATCCTAATCCCTAAACCCTAAACGCTAAACTTTAAATCCAAAACCCTAAACCCTAAATCCTAATCCCTAAACCCTAAACCCAAAACCAAAAACCCTCAAGAATAAACCCCAAACCCCAAACCCTAAACCCTAAACCCCAAACCATAAACCCTAACCCCAAACCCCAAACCCCAAACCCTAAACTATAAATCCCAAAGCCTAAACCGTAATCCCCAAACCCTGAACCCAATCCAAAACCCCAAACCTTAAACCCTTAAGCCCAAACCTTAAACCAGAAACCCTAAATCCTAAACCCTAAACTCTAAACCCTAAACCCCATACCCTAAACCTTAAAAAGTAAACCCTTAACCCTAAACTCTAATGCCAAAACCCTAAACTCCAAACGCTAAACCCTAAATCCCAAAACCATAAACCCTGAACCCTGAACCCTGAACCCCAAAACGGAAACACTAAATCCCAAAACATAATCCCAATACCCTAAACTCGAAACCACAAATCCTAAACCCTAAATCCTAAACCCCAAACCATAAATAGTAAACCCCAAACCCCAAACCCAAAACCCTAAACTGTAAACCATAAAGTCTAAACCCTAAATCTGAAACCTAAACCCTAAACCCCAAGCCCATAACACCAAACCCTAAACCCTAATCCCTATACCCCAAACCTTAAACGATAATTGCTAAACCCTAAACCCTAAACCCCAAATCCCAAACCCTGAACCCCAACTACTAGACCCTAATTACTAAATCCTAAATCCTTAACCACAAACCCAAAACCTTGAACCTTAAAACCTAATCCCTCAAACCTAAATCCCAAACGCAAGACCCTAAACTGTAAACCCTGAACCACAAACCCCAAACTATAAACCCCATTCCACAAACCGTAAACCTTAACCCTAAACCACAAACTCTAAACCAAAAACCCCAAACACAAAACCCTAAACAATAAATATAAACCCTAAGCCCAAAACCCTAAACCCTGAACCCTATAATAAAAGTCGTAACCCATAACCCCAAACCCCAAATATAATACCCTAAACTCTAACCTATCAGCACTAAACCATATCTCTAAATGCGGAAGCCCAAACCCTAAATCATATACCCCAAACCCTAAATCCTAAACCCCAAACACTACCCTTAATCTCAAACCCTAAACTCTAATCTCCAAAACTCTAAACCCTAAATCCTAAACACTAAACCCCAAACCCCAAACCCTAACCCTAAACCCTAAAACCTAGACCCCCAACCCTGAACCAAAAACCATAAACCCAAAATCCTAAACCCCAAACCCTAACCCTAAACCCTAAACCCTATTCCCCAAACCCTAAACACTAAACCCTAAACCCTAAACCGAAAACCTAAACCCTCAACCCTAAAACATTAAATCTAAAGCCCCAAACCCTAAACCCTAAACCGTAAACCCTAGGGTTTAAACATTAATCCTTAAACCCTAAACCTCGGAACTGTAAACCCTAATTCCTGAAGCCTAAGCCCCAAGCCCTAGACCCTTAACCACAAACCCTAAGCACTAACCGCAAACCCTATACTCGAAACCTTAAACCGCAAACCCTAAACCATAACCCCAAAGTCCTTAACCCCAAACCATAAACCCTATACCCTAAGCCCTAAACTGCAACCCTAAACCCTAAATACAAAACCCTACAACCTAAAACCCTAAATGCAATACCCTAAATCCCGAAACCTCAAACCCTAAACCCGAAACCCAAAACCCAAAACCCTAAACGTAAAACCAAAAACCCCAAACCGTAAAACCTTAAATCCTAAACCCTAAACCGTAAATCCTAAACCTTAAACCGTAAACCGTAAACCGTAAACCCCAAACCCTAAACCTAAACCCTAAACCCAAACCATAAACCCCAAACCATAAACCATAAACTCGAAACCCTTAACCGCAAACCCCAAACCCTAAACCCTAAACCCTAAATTGAAATCCTAAACCCTAAACGCTAAAACTCCGAACCTTAAACCTTAAACCCTAAACCGTAAACCCTAAATCCTAAACCCTAAAGCTTAATCCCTAAACCCTAAACCCTAAACCCTAAACCATAAATGCAAAACACTAAACACCAAACCCTAAACCCCAAACCCTAAACCCTAAACCTTACACCCTAAATCGTAAATCCCAAATTCTAAACCCTAAACCTTAAACCCTAAACACCAAACCATAAACCCCAAACCCTAAACCTTAAACCCTAAACCCTAAACTCTAAACCCTAAACCCTACACCCAAACCATAAACTAAAAACCCAAACCCTTATCCCCAAACCCGAAACCCTTAACCCTAAACCCCAAACCCTAAAACCTTAAACCGTAAACCCTAAACCCTAAATCCTAAACCCTAAACCCTAAACCCAAAACCCTAAACCCCAAACCCTAAACCTAAACCCTAAACCCAAACCCTAAACCCTAAACCCTAAACCCTAAACCCCAAACCCTTAACCGCAAACCCTAAACCCTAAACCATAACCCCTATACTGAAATCCTAAACCCTAAACGCTAAAACTATTAACCTTAACCCCTAAACCCTAATCCCTGAACCCCGAAACCCTTAACCGTAAACCCTAAATCCTAAACCCTACACCCTAAGGCCTAAAACCTAATCCGTAAACCCCAAACCCGAAACCATAAACCATAAATGCAAAACCCTAAACCCTGAACCCTAAACTATAAACCCTAAACCCCAAACTCTAAACCGTAAACCCCAAACCCTAAACCCTAAACCCTAAACCTTTAACCCAAACCCTAAACTATAACCCCCAAACCCTAATCCCCAAACCCGAAACCCTTAACTGTTAACCCTAAACCCAAAATCCTTAACACCAAACCCCAAACCCTAAACCTATACCCTAAATTCTAAACCCTAAACCCTAATCCCCAAACCTTAACCCAAAACCCCAAATCCCAAACCCTAAACCCTAAGCCATAAACACTAAACCTAAACCCTAAACGCAAAATTGCAAAGCCTAAACCCTATACCCCAAACCCTAAATCCTAAACCCCAAACCCAATACCCTTAATCCTAAACCCTAAACCCAAAACCCCAAAACACTAAACCCTAAACCCCAAACCCGAAACACTAAAACGTAAAACCCTAAACCCTGAAAGCCTAAATCGTAAACCCTAAGTCCTAAACCCCAAACCCTAACCCTTAACCCTTAACCCCAAACCCTAAACCATAAACCCAAAACCCTTAACCCCAAACCCCAAACTATAAACCCTAAACCCTAAAACTCTTAACCTTAAACCCTAAACCCTAACTCTAAACCTTACACCCTAAACCCTAAAACCTAATCCCTAAACCCCAAACCCTAAACCCTAAACTCTAAACCCTAAACCCTAAACCTTAAACCCTAAACCCTAAAACTCTTAACCTTAAACTCTAAACCCTAAACCCGGAACCCCGGAACCCAAAACCCTACACCCTAAACCCTAAAGCCTAATCCTTAAACCCTAAACCATAAACTCGAAATCCTAAACCCAAAACACTAACCCTAAACCATAAACCCTGTACCCTAATCCCTAAACACTAAACCTAAACCCCGAAACCCTAAACCCTAAACCCTAACCCTTAAACCTCAAATCCCAAACCCTAAACCCTAAACCATAAACTGTAAACCGTAAACTGTAAACCCTAAATCCTACACCCTAAACCCTAAACCCTAAACCCCAATCCCCAAACCTTAACCCTAAACCCCAAACCCCAAACCCTAACCCTAAACCCTAAACCCCAAAACCTTAAAAATAAACCCAAAACCCTTAACCCGAAAATTTAAATGCTAAACCCGAAACCCTAAACTGAAACTCTAAACCCTAAACCCTTAAAATCTTAACTGTAAACCGGAAACCCTAAACCTTGCACCACGAAACCCTAAATCCTAAACCCTAAATCCTAATTATTGAATACTACACAATAAACCCTAAAGCCAAATCGTTAAACCTCAAACAATAAACCCAAAGCCCCAAGACCCAAAACGCCAAACAATAAACCCCAAACCCTAAACCCCAAGCTCGGAACCCTAAACCATAAACCCTAAACCGTAAACCCTAAATCCAAAATCCTAAACCCTAAACCCCAAACCCTAAACCCCAAAATCTAAAACCTTAAACCCTAATCCATAAACCCCTATCCATAAATCCCAAAACCATAAAGGATAAACCATAAACCCGAAATGCTATACCCCAAAGCAGAAACCATAAATCTTTACCCTAAGCTCTTAAAAATAAGACCGAAGCCTAAAACCCTAAACCCTAAACCTTAAACCCAAAATTGAAACCCTAAACCCTAAAACTCATAACCCTAAACCGTAAACCGTAAACCCTGCACCCTGAAACCCTAAACCATATACCTTAAATATCCAAAAACCTACGGCCTGAACCCTAATCCCCAAACCTTAAACCCTAAACCCTTATCCATAAACCCTATACCTCAAGACCATAAACCCCAAATCGTAAACCCTAAACCCTAAACCTTAAACCCCAAACCATAAACCCCAAACCCCAAACCATAAACCGTAAACCGTAAACCCTAAATTGTAAACCCTAAATTGAAAATCCTAAACCCTAAACCCTAAACCCTAAACCCTAAACTCTAAACCCTAAAGCCCCAAACCCAAAATCCCAAAACCTAAACCATAAACCATAACACGAAATCCTAAACCGGAAACCGTAACCATAAACCCTAAACCTTAAACCCTAAATGACAAACTCTAAACCCTAAAGCCTGAACCCCGAAACCCTATACCCAAAACCTTAAATCCTAAACCCTAAAGCTTAATCCCTAAACCCTAAACCCCAAGAACCTAAACCCCAAACCATAAATTCCCAAAACCTAAACCCCAAACCATAAACCATAAACCCTAATACCTAAACCTTAAGCCCTAAACCCTAAACACCAAATCATAAACACTAAACCATAAATCGAAAATCCTATACCCTACACCCTAAACCATAAAACCCAAACCCTAAAACCTAAAAGCCTAAACCCTAAACCCCAAAAGCTAAACCCTCAATCCCAAAACCTTAGACCATCAATCATAAACCCGAAATCCTAAACCCCAAACCTTAACCCTAAACGCTAAACCCTAAACCCTAAACCGCAAACCCCAAACCCCAAATGCTAAACCCTATACCCTACACCCTAAACCTTAAACCCTAAACCCTATACCCTAAATCTTAAACCCTAAACCTTATACCCCATACATTAAACTCTAAACCTCAAACCCCAAACCCTAACCCTAACCCTAAAACCCAAATCCTAACCTAACACCCTAAACCATAAACCCTAAAAAGTAAACCAAAAACCCTAAACCCCTAACCCTAAACCCAAAATCCTAAAATCTTAACTGTAAACCGTAAACCCTAAACTTTGCACCCCGAAACCCTAAACCCTAAACCCAAAATCCTAAACCCTACACCATAAAACCTAAAGCTTAATCCTTAAACCACAAACCCTAAACCATAAACCATAAACACCAAAACACCAAATGCCAAACCATAAACCCCAAACCTTAAACCATAAACCCTAAACCCCAAACCCTAAACCCTAAACCCTAAACCCCAAACCTTAAACCCTAAACCCTGCACCCGAAAACTCTAAACCTTAAATCCTAAACCGTAAACCATAAACCCCAAACCGTAAACCGTAAAACCTAAACCCTAAACCCAAAACACTAAATGTAAACCCTAAACACTAAACACTAAACACTAAACCCTAAACCCTAAACCCCAAAACCTTAAAACCTAAACCCCAAACCCTAAAACCCCAAACCCTAAGCCCTAAACCCTAAACCTTAAAATCCTAAACCCTAAACCCTACGCCGTAAACCCTAAATCCTAAACCCTAAACTCTAACCCTGAACCCTAAACCTTAGATCCTAAACCTAAACCCTAAATCCAAAACCAAAAACCCAAAACCCTAAAATCCTAAACCCTAAACCTTACGCCGTAAACCCTAAATCCTAAACCCTAAACCCCAAACCCCAAGCCTAAACCCCAAATCCTAACCCTAAAACCTATACCATAAACCCGGAACCATTAACCCGAAACCCCAAACCCTAAACCCTAAACCCTAAACCCTAAAGTAAAACCCAAAACCCAAAAACTCTTAACCTTAACCCCTAAACCCTAAACCCTGAACCCCGAAACCCTTAACCCTAATCCCTAAATCCTAAACCCTACACCCTAAACTGTAATGCCTAATCCCTAATCCCTAAACCCCAAACCCTAAACCCTAAACCCCAAAGAATCAACCCTAAACCCTAAACCCAAAATCCTAAACTCTAAACCCTAAACCAAAACCCTAAACCATAAACGACAAACGCTTAACCTCAAATCCCAAACCCTTAACCATAAACCCCAATCCCCAAACCCTAAACCATAAACCCCAAACCCCAAATAGTTAACCATAAACCTTAAACCTTAAACCCTAAACTGAAACACTAAGCCCTAAACCCTAAACCCTAAATCTCTAAACCCTAAACCCTAAATCATAACCCCTGTAGCCCTAAACTGTAAGCCCTAATCCCTAAACCCCAAACCAAAAACCCAAAAGTTTAAACCCTAAACTAAAACCCTAATCGCTAAATCCCAAACCCTAAACCCCAAATCCTAAACCTTAAAACCCTAAACCCTAAACCCTAAGCCCAAAACCGTAAATCGAAAACTGTAAGCCCTAAACCCTAAACCCTAAACCCTACACCCCAAACCCTAAACCCTAAACCGTAACCCTAAAACCTAAACCCCAAACCCTAAACCGTAAACCCGAAACCCTTAACCCCAAACCCGAAACCTTAAGCCCCAAACCCTAAACCCAAAACTAAAACATTAAACCCTAAACCCTAAAACTCTTAACTCTAAACCGTAAACCATAAACCCAATACACCGAAACCCTAAACCGTAAACCCTAAACCCAAAACCTTACAGCGTAAAGCCTTAACCCAAATACCTAAACCCAAAACCCAAAACTCCAAACCAAAAACCCCAAACCCTAAACCCTAAACCCTAAACCCAAACCCTAAACCGTAAACCCCAAACACTTAACCCCAAACCCTAAACCCTTAACCCTAAACCCCAAACCCCAAACCTTAAACCATAAACCCCAAACTCTTAACCCCAAACCCTAAACCCTAAACCATAAACCCTAAACTCTAAACCCTAAATCCTAAAATCCTAAACCCTAAACCCTAAACCATAAACCATAAACTCGAAATCCTAAATGCCAAACCCTAACCCTAAATATGAAAACCTAAACCCTAAACCCGAAACCCTAAACCCTAAACCTAAACCTTAAACCCCAAACCCTAAACCCTAAACCCTAAACCCTAAACCTTAACCCTAAAACCAAACCCTAAACCCCAAACCTAACCCCTAAACACTAAACCCAAACCACAAACCTTAAACCCTAAACCCTAAAACCCTGATCCCTAAACCCTAAACCCTCGAACCTAAAACCTAAACCACAACACCCAAACGTTATGCCCAAAACCCAAAACCCAAAATCCAAAGCCCTAACCCAAAACCCTAACCTTAAACCCTAAACCCTAAACCCCAACACACACACACTAAAGCCTAAACATCAACCCCTAACCTTAAACCCCAAACATTAAACCATAAACCCTAAACCCTGAACTCCAAACCACAAACCATAACCCTTAAACCCTACACCCTAAAACCTAAATATTAAACCCTAAAACGAAAACCCTAAGCCCAAAACCTTAAACCCTAAACCCTAAATTCAAAACACTAAAAAATAAATCGTTTAACCTAAGCCCTAAACGTAGTACATAAAACCCTAAACGTTTAACCTAAAATCCTAAAGCCTAAACCCTCATTCCTAAACCCGAAACCCTTAACCGCAAACAGCAAATCCTAAACCTTAAATCCTTAACCATAATCCCTAAATTCTAAACCCCAAACCCTAACACCAAAACCCTAAACCCTAAACTCCAAACCTTAAACACTAAACTTGAAACCCGAAACCCTAAACCTGAAACCCTAAACTCTAAACTCTTAAGCCTAAACCTAAACCCTAAACCCCAAACCCCAAACCCTAAACCCTAAACCGCAAACCCTAAACCCTAAACCCCAAACCCCAAACCCTAGACCCTAAACCCTAAACCCTAATCCCTAAACCCTAAGCCATAAACCTCAAACTCCAAACCCTAAACCCTAAACCCCAAACCCTAAACTCTGTACACTAAACTCTAAACTGTAACACCCATTTCTTTTCTAATAATTAATGAAAGAGATGGTTGTTAATTGTATGATTTAATTTAAAAATGGTTGTGTGTATTAGTTTCATATAGAAAGTAAATTAAGTGTTAGGGATTTTAGTGGAAAGGAAATAAAGAATTATGGGGTGAAATGAAATAAAAGTTGATAAGGAAAGGGAATAAGGACCTAATGGAAAAGGGAATTCTTAGTGGGGGGAAAAGAGTCATTTCCCTTAGTCATCAATTTAAAAAAAAACATCATATACCCATTTTTTTCCACACCCTAATCGACACCCCCATTTCATAAGACCAAAGAAGAGCTCTCAAGCCCTAGAAGCCATTGAAGGGAAACTAGGTGGTGGTGGTGGTGGACATCGGTCGGAATCCGGTGATCGGAGGCCGGGGAAGGAGTCAAGAAACTCTCCCAAGCACCCCATTCACTTCATCTTCTTCCTTTGAGGTAGGTAGCACTCTACCTCCATTTTAATTTTTGAACCCATCTCTTGATTCTTGAGAGTTTTGTGAAAACAACTTGATTTTGATAACAATGGGGGATTAAACTTTGCTTTCTTGACATTTTCAACACTTCTATTGGATGTTCTACATGGTTGTGGTGCTGGAAATGATTGGTTAAACGAATTGAGATTAGAATTCATCATGTTCTTCTAAAAACACCAATCTTTGATGGTATAAGACACAAGAAATTCGTGGAACAATTTCATTGTCAAAATCTGAGTTTTTGAATTTGACCTTACTCTGTTTAAACGTGTTTTCTGAATTCGTTACTCGTTGGATTTGAGTGATTCCAAGTCCATATGAAAGCTAACATCCTAAGCTTTCTAAATTGTATTTTCCCACAAAAATCCAACGGTTAGATCTTTTGGACATTTCCTCGATAGTCTGCGGTTTTGTTTTCTAAACTGATGCAGAGTTTTTGTATGATTGGCTACTGTTTTTAAATTACTGCTGAAATGAATTGATAATCAGAATATGTTATGTCTAAGGTTGATTTAGGAAGAAGAATCAAATCATTTCCTTAAGTATGGAAGGAGATATGACCATTTTAAGGAAGCTTGCCAAATGTTGCATTCTGTTTTGAATCTGACCTTGCTCTGTTTAAATGTGTTTTCTGAATTTGTTAGTTAATGGATTTGAGTGATTCCAAAGCCATATGAAAGCTAACATCCTAAGCTTTCTATGTTGTATTTTTACTAAAAAGTCCAACGGTTAGATTGTCTGGAAAGGTTTTCGAAAGTTAGAGGTTCTGTTTTACACACTACCAAGTTTCTAGTTTTTGAAAAGTTGTTATTTCCTCCTTAATTTGAATGGTTCATTTTCCTTCAACTAAAATGAGTTTAACCAACCTTTAAGTGTCATTTCAAAGCTCAAACAAGATCCTAGATAAAGATTTACATGATGAAAGTTATGGTAACATTGATCATTGGATTTTAAAAGGGGAATTAGAGCAAGAATGATAGAGAAATGAGGGGAGTAGTTCTGGTGCGATTCTAGGGAGAGTGAAGCTTATGTTTGGATGATTGGTGGTTGGTATGGGATGGCCATCGGTTATCCCACGGAGAAGACTTAACTAAACTATTTTTTGAAAACCCGTGTTGATTGCGAATTCTAAGTTAGTGAACTCTCATGGCCATTTAGAGGGTCACGTACTTAGAATTAGGCATAATCATGGCTTAGGCTTCACTATCCTAGTGATTGTATTATTGACTAGCGTACCGGGGAAATGATCGACCACAGAGGGTGGTGATTCCATAGCCTCATGGCCCGAACAAGAATGGGAAACGGTCATCGAGATACGATGGTCCGGGTTATTGGGATACATTAACCAAACCCTATAATTCGGGGCGGGTGTGATCTATCTTTTGATGAAGGTAGTGATCCCATGAGATGAACCAATATGGAAGGGAGTCATTCGGGATACGATGGCTCGGATCATTGGGATACAATGGTAACCTTCTATTTGGGTTATGGCCATTCGGGATATGATGGTCAGGGCCTTTGGGATACATTGGTCCAGTTAGTACTCGGATCCGGCTGAGGGACGCCTCAGATTGTACTAGAGTTGTGGCAAGCTACCACAAAGAGAATTGTCTTCATTCATGTGTGCTGTAGGGGTATGTGGAGTTGGTCGCTGAGCGGCACTCCCGATGACTCTTGTTTTCTCTTTGATTTGATATTGATGTGTCATTATATATTTCTATTAATTCCATATATGTGTAAGATGGATCATGTTACAAGACGATGAATGATTTATTTGAAATTCTCTATATCTCTTATCGGTATAACCGTAGGCACAACACATATGTTATAGTCATGGTTGGATAAGCATGACGTCAGGTAAAAGAAAGTTATATTACATCCAATAGTTAAGGTTTCAATATTTTATTAATGATAAGAATGCAATGATTTTCCGTACAAGTACGGTGGTACATGCCAGTAGTTTTAAACTTAGATTGTTATACTTACTGGGATTTATTTCTCATTATTGTTGCTGGCACATATCAGATGTATAGGTTGGTAGCAGGACCGGGAGACAAGTTAGTTGGAGGCGGACTCCATTAGTTGATGCTCATTTTGACATGCATATTAGGAATTGTTTTGACATATAGAGACTTTTTGGGATTATATGATTGACTAACCATTAATCATTGATATGATTATTTTGAGAGAATCTAAGTGGCAGGATTGTTGCCTCCGGTTTCTCATGATTGACTAACTTATATATATATATATATATATACACTGTTATCACACCATATATATAATTACGTAAAAGATGGTCATGCATGTGTATGAATGTTTTAAATTGTTTCCTGATTTTATATTTTTCTTCCGCTATAAGAATAAGGATAGAACCCGAGAGTGATGACCCGAACTGAAATGAATATTTCGTAATAACTTGAAAAAAGTTTTAAAAATTACTCGGGTAGAGGAATTAGTAACACAATTATCCTATGTCATTATACTTATATATATTATTAATCCACTAAAAATGGACCCTAGGATAAGAGGGTGTTACATAAACCATAATCCTTATACCCCAAACCATAAACCCTACACCGAGAACCCCAAACCCTAAATCCCAAACCCTAAACACTAAACTCCAAACCCAAGACCCTAAATCATAAACCGTAAACCCTTAACTCCAAACCTTAAACCCTAAACCCTGAATCTCAACTCATAAACTCCAAACCCTAATCCCTAACCTTACATCCGAATCCCCAAACCCTAAACTGCTTAACCCTAAACCCTGAATCGTAAATCCTAAACTCTAAACCTAAACCTTAAACCCCAAACCCTAAACCCTAAACCCTAAAGCCTAAATCCCAACCCCTAAACACTAACCTTAAAGCCTAAAGCTTAAACCATAAACCCCAAACCCTAAACATAAAAACCAAAACCCTAAACCCTAAACCTAAACCCCAAACCCTAACCCTTAACCCTAAACCCCAAACCCTAACTTATAAATACCAAACCCTAAAACTCAAACCCCAAGCTTAAACCCCAAACCAAAAACCATAAATCCCAAATCCCAAATACTAAACACTAAATCCTAAAACCTAAACCCTAAACTCCAAACCCTAATCCCTAAACCTAAAACCCTAAAAAATAAGCTGCAAAACCTAAACCCAAAACCCGAAACCCAAAACCCCGAACCCAAACCCAAAACCTTAAATCCTAAACCCTAAACCCTAAACTTTAAATCCTAAACCATAAACCCTAAACCCTTAACCCCAGACCCCAAACCCTAAACCCTAAATCCCTATACATAATCCCTTAACCGTAACCCCCAAACCCTAACCCGAAAATACAAAACCCTAATTTCTAAACCTTAAATACTAAACCCCAAACCCTAATCTTGAAACCCTAAAGCCTAAACCCTAAACCCTAAACCCCAAACCTAAACCCTAAACCCCAAACCACAAATCCAAAACCCTAAACCCTCAACCCCAAACCATAAACCCTAATACCTAAACCCCAAACCCCGAACCCCAAACCGTATACCCCAAACCGTATACACCAGACCCTAAACCCTAAACACCAAACTCTAAACCTTAATCCTTATACCCCAAACCCTAAATCCTACACCAAAAACAACAAACTCTAAATCCCAAACCTTAAACCCTAAATCCCAAACCCAAGACCCTAAACCGTAAACCCTAAACTCGAATCCCTACCCTTAAACCCCAAACCCTAAACCCAGATCCCTAAATACTAAACCCTAAACTCTAAACCTAAATCTTGAACCCCAAACCCCAAACCCTAAACCCTAATCCCTAAACCCTAAACCATAAATCCCAAACCATAAACCCTAAAGCCTAAAGCCGAAACCATGAATCCAAAACCCTAAACCCTAAACCTTAACCCTAAACCCCAAACCCTAACCCTAAACCCTAAATCCAAAACCTTAAACATTAAATCCTAAAACCTAAACCCTAAGCCCTAACCTCGAAACCCTAAAATCTACACCCTAAACTCAGAACCCTAAAAAATAAACGGCAAAACCTAAACCTTAAACCCTAAACCCTAAACCCTAAACCCTCAACCTAAATCCCTAAACCCTAAATCCTAAACCATAAACCCCAAACCCTTAACCCCAGACCCCAAACCCTAAACCTTAAATCCCAACCCTAAATCCCAGACCCTAACACCTAAACCCTAAACTCTAAACCCTAATCCTTATACCCCAAACCCCAATTCCTACACCAAAACCCCTAAACCATAAACCATAAACCCGAAAACCAAGACCCTAAACCGTAAACCCTAAACCCTGAACTCCAAACTATAAACCTTAAACCCTGAACCCTAAACCATAAACTGAAAACCTGGAACCTTAATCCCTAACCTTAAAACTTTAACCCTAAACCCTAAACCTCAAACCCTAAACCCTAAACCGAAAATCCTAAACCTTAAACTCTAAACCTAAACCTTAAACCCTAAACCTTAAATCCGAAACCCCAAACCCTATTGTAATACCCGGAAATTTTCCAATCAACGTTAAGGTCCTAATTTAATTTTTATTTTAAATTTGGAAGGAAAAAGGAGAAAATTTGAAATAAATGAAATTTTATTTGGACCAAAATTAGGACCTAACGGGAAATATTGGGTGCAAGTTTATTAACCCCAAAGTTAATTTTAACAATAAATAATAATATGTATTAAATATATATATATATATATATATATATATATACAAGTTTTTTTTTTTAAAAAATATATATATATTATAATATATGTGTGTATGGCTGGAAGGGGGGGTCACACACACGTGACCCCCTTATTAAAATATGATCCCAAATTGTAGCCTCCAGAGAAGCCAAGGGTCGACGTTTACAAGCAGAAAAAAAAGAAGAAGAGAGAACCTGAGGCTTAGACGCATCGGACGGGAAAACGCACGGGGAAGGGAGCTCACGTGGAAGGTGGCCGGACGTGCAAGCCGGTGCCGGAGTACGCCGTGCCGTCGTCTGTTGTGCTAGAGAGAGAGAGCTCGGTTAGAGAGAGAAAACAAAGGGGGAGAGTGTTCTCGCCGGAAAAAGTCGCCGGAATCCGCCGTTTCGAAGTCGGGGAAGGTGACCGGGAGTTCTTTCTACCCCATTCCATCATCCTATCCGATTGAATCGAGGTAAAAAGTCCCAAATCTCTCAAACCCCAAATTTATCTATTTTAGGGATTTTTGGAAAATTCCTAATTGGTATGAATAAATTATTTTGGGTCCTAATTTGAAGCTATTGGGTTGTTTAGAAGTATTTGGAAGTATATTTGTTGGAAAATTGATGATGGAAGTTGCCCAATTTGAAAACCATAGGATATGGAATTTAAAGAGGGTTAAAGTGTAGAATAAATTGAATTGGGATTGATTGGTGTGTTGGATTGGTGTTATAGAATGGTAGGGATTGTGGAATATGCGAGGGATTAACGCCCGAGAAATTCCGTCTCAACCGGAAACCAATTCGGTATTAAAAGAGACACTTTTCAATCCAAACTAGAATATGGAGCTAAGATTTGAGTAGGAATTTAGATTAGACCGTGGTGGATGCTCGGGATTGATTTAAATAGTGAAATGCTTTTATTAGGTGGATTATCAATTTTAAAGGATATCCGGCCACGTATGTTGTATGTGGATATGAGTTGAAAGGTTGGTTGTGAAAAGTCACGTACGAACACTTGTAGGTGAAAATGAGTATTCAAAGAAAGGGATAAAGAGATGAGATTAAGTGTGAGACACTTGGAAACAATATTAAAGAAAGGAAGAAGGTTAAGACCAAGGACTTGGTTCTTGGCAAAGTTTAATGTATTAATTTGGCATGAGCATAGCATATGCATATAATTTGCATATAGTAAAGATGATAATGATGTAAATATGTTTGTTAGGTAACCACGAATTGTCTGGAGCAGGAGTGACTCCAGGACCAGAAACAGGAAGCCGTCCAGGTGAGGGGTTTCCCATCCTTGCCCTACAGGGTTGAATGAGGATGTGAATACGTGGTTTGCTTACTTGCTTGTTTGTAAGAATTGTTAGGTAATAACATGCTATTGTTGTTCCTAAACTGTTAATCGTGAAAATATTTGTATATATGTGATTGATTAAAGTTGAAGTAGTACTGGAGGGTATCCATGTGATGACATGGGATACGCCAAACAGTACAAGTGAAAAGGGGTAGGATATTGATTTCGTTCAATCTTTGGTTTGTCCTAATAATTAGAAACCCACTAAGGAAATGAAACTGACTTATTTATACACGTCGACGTGATTTGTGGTAAATGAACTTAGGAAATACCTTAGAGCTAGGTTATCATCTAATCAGGGGTTGGGTACTAAACAAAGAGTAGAAAATCTCATAATTGATTAGAAATTCTTAGTGGAGTTCACACTGCTGAGGTAAAAACACTTTAGAATAGAAATGGGTAGTCCGTGTTGCAAACCCCACTGAAAGTAAGAGAGTGAAATATGACGTCAGACAGTTGCCCGTTGTGGCTATGGCCTTAGCCTGGCACTAGGGTGGTACATTACATATTCATGGTTGCCCGTTGTGGCTATGGCCCTAGCCTGGCACTAGGGTGGTGCATTACAAATTCATGGTTGCCCGTTGTGGCTATTGCCCTAGCTTGGCACTAGGGTGGCGCATTACATATTCATGGTTGCCCGTTGAGGCTATTGCCCTAGCTTGGCACTAGGGTGGTGCATTACATATTCATGGTTGCCCGTTGTGGCTATTGCCCTAGCCTGGCACTAGGGTGGTGCATAGCATTTAAGGGATTTTCCGTTGAGGCTATTGCTCTAGCGTGGCACTAGAGTCGATTGTATGATTTATAGTTTTGGTATGAAATGTTTCCTGTTATTGGTTGCTTATGAGTAGCATGATTGAGGAGCATGATTCTTAGGTTTATCTGTGGTGTATTGTTATATTAATGTTGCCTGATCATTATATAACATATGATAAGCTGGAATTTCGTGCGCTTGTGGTTGTGAGTGGTTCCCTTTCCCCAGCTGTAGTGGTACCCGCCGCTACGCCGAGGATGGGAAGCTTCTCACTGAGTCTGTTGGACTCACACCCTCTGTTTAAATGTTTCAGATACAGGAATCGGGCAGGCTTCGACGTCCGGACAGTGATACGGACATCTTTCCACTTGCACCGCATTTGTTCGCGTGGGTGGACATCTTTTGATTATTTAGCCTTCGTTATTTTGAGTTGTATATATTCTAAAGTTGTAAAGGCGACGTAAATATTTGCAGCTTTTGAATTATGCTATATCTAGACATGTTGGCTTCACATGTGCTTACTGATAGGATTCTGGGTTTTGGGAAAGTTTTGATATTTATATATATATATATATATATATATATATATATATATATATATATATATATATATATCTGCGTATGTGAATAGGATAGATCACACATAATGGTGTGTGATTAATATGTATATGCTATATATATACGTGTGACTTGGTATATGCTGGGATGAAAAATATAAATACCTGCATGTGAATAGGATAGATTACACATATTGAGACGTGTAATCACTATGTATACTTAACTGTACGTGTGAGTGTACATGTGTGATTTTGACAGGTTATATATATATATTGTGTGTGAATAGGATAGATCATTCCTTTGGGGTTTGATCACTATGTATATATATATTTATGTGTGAATGACTTGTGTGTATGGATGTAGATATATATACGTGAAATGGGCTGAAGCGGCATTGAGCGCCGTGGATTGCAGGTTATCTAGGCCACCAAAGATGGTGTGCCCACTATATACCCTATGTGAATATTGTATGATGATTGTGTATAAGGGTAGATAATTTATGATCATAGGTAAGGCTTACGGGTTTAGAGGCTAAATTCTATCCCCGTGCCGATCACGGATCCCTGTAATTGGGGTCGTGACAAAGTTGGTATCAGAGGCAGGTTAATCTTTAAGTCATGTGAAGCCATTGGTATAACCGGGTGTCGGTTTACCCTTCTTTGTGTACCCGGGCACAAAGTGGGAGTAAAAAGTCACTTGTGGGAATACCCAGTATAATTTGAGTCAGCCTTTCTTTCATTCCTTTTTATCTATGATAGATTATGCAAATGCTTACTAGGTGACATTTTTGTGCAGTACAGGGATGCCGCCGACTGGTAGGCAGGCTAGGAGGGGCGGTAGAATCCCTGCACGTACAGATGAGGAGTCCGTTCGGGAGGAGGGAATGCCTCCCAGGGGCCGAGGTAGAGGCCATGCTAGAGGCCGTGCTAGAGGCCGTGCTCGCGGTCGTGGTAGGACACAAGAAAGAGAAGTGAATAGGCAACAAAACCCAGAGCCACAGGTTGAGACGGGTGCTCCTTCAGTTGCTGAGATGCTGACTGTTGGATTTCAGGAATTGAGAGCTGAAATGACCCGCCAAATTCAACAAGAAGTCTGCCGTTTAGTTGTCGGCGAGGAAGAAGAGCAAGTGATATCGGCTGAACAGGAAACTGAAATGGTTGAGGAAAGGGAGGAAGAACCAAGAAGGGGATGGCAACAAAGGGACGTGCCTCGGAGACCGAGGGGAGTTCCGAGGGAATTACCGATTACTAAATTCCTGAAGCTAAATCCGCCTACCTTTTGCGGAACCGAAACCAAGGAGGACCCTCAACATTTCCTCCGTGATATAATCAGAATTGGGCAGTTACTGAGGTGTCCAGGAGGAGAGATGGTAGAACTTGCCTCGTTTCAGTTAAGAGGCGCTGCACGGGTTTGGTTTGAATCAGTACAAAAGAGATATGCAAGGAGAGTTGCTCCTATGACCTGGGAAGATTTTCAGAGGGAATTCCTGGGTCGGTTTCTATCTGAAGGAATGAAGTATGCCAAGCGTCAACAGTTTGAAGACTTGTGGATGACGCCGAATATGTCTGTGACCGAGTTTGAGCTACAGTACACAGAGCTAGCCCAATACGCTCCTGAATTAGTTCCTGATGAGAGGGAATTGATCAAGAGGTT
This sequence comes from Senna tora, assembly GCA_014851425.1. Classification (NCBI taxonomy): domain Eukaryota; kingdom Viridiplantae; phylum Streptophyta; class Magnoliopsida; order Fabales; family Fabaceae; genus Senna; species Senna tora. Next base: position 48,356 of record JAAIUW010000131.1, on the reverse strand, counting down.
CATTCACAGACTGGTAGAGCCGTTGTTCGTAGTGCTACTACCCCAGTGTAATCAATTTGAAACTTTAGCACAGACTGCAGATTGTGCAAGAGTGATCGAAAATAGAAAGAAGTTTGGGACGTCGGCGAATCCCAAGAATAAATTATTGATGAGCAATGAGGGCCAAGGATGGAAGAAGAAGCAAAAGACAGCTGGTAATTCTGGTATAGTTTCAAATTATGCAGGACAAGTTGGTGGGCAGTCTGCTATTACCACCACAAGTTCTGGGAAGAGTAACACCCAAGGTGGGCAGAGGTCCCAAGGCAGTAGTCAGGGCGGTAACCAGAAACCGCAGTGTGGAACATGTGGGAGATTTCATTTTGGAGAGTGCAAAGCCAAGAGAGGAAGTTGTTACAATTGTGGGCAATTCGGACATATGGCTAGGGAATGTCCACAGAAGAGGAGCAACACAAGTGTCAGAAGTAATCCTACTCCAGGTAGTACTCCGATTGCAGCCCCACCAGTTAGAACTGTACCACCCCAGGTTAATACTTCAGGTGCAGGTAGAGGCAGAGGAGCAGGAACAGGTGGTAGAGGTCCAGGTGCACCGGGAGGAGGACAGGCATGAGTATTTGCTTTGTCTCGGCAGGATGCACATGCCTCAAACACAGTTGTGACAGGTACACTTACAGTATGCTCTCTCAAGGCTCTTGTATTATTTGATTCTGGTTCAACACTTTCCTACATTTCACATGCATTTGCACGGAAGGTTGAGAAACGCCCGACTAGGTTGAAGGAGACAGAAAAGGTCTCTACTCCGATGGGTGATTCGGTTCAAGTTAAGTATGTTTATGAGTCATGTGTTGTTATAGTCGAGGGTCATGAGACGGTTGTAGACCTACGACTACTATACATGGTAGACCTAGATGTTATTCTGGGCATGGATTGGTTGGCATCTTGTCATGCGGTGGTTGACTGCAGGGCAAAGTGTTTAAAGTTCAATATGCCTGATGAGGAACCATTTGTGTTATGGGGTGATGGTGGTGCCTCACATCCAAGCCTAATTTCGGCAATGGAAGCTTCCAAACTACTTGAGAAAGGGTGTAAGGGATATTTGGCAGTTGTGAGGGATAAGACGAAAGAGGTAATTCCCGCAGATCAGGTGCCAGTGGTTCGGGAGTTCCTTGATGTGTTTCCTGATGAACTGCCAGGATTGCCGCCTGATCGAGAAATTGAGTTCGAGATTGAACTGTTACCAGGAACACAGCCGATGTCCACACCGCCCTATAGAATGGCTCCGAAAGAGTTGACGGAACTACACACTCAATTACAGGAGCTACTTGATAAGGGCTTTATCAGACCCAGCTTTTCACCATGGGGTGCTCCGGTGTTGTTCGTGAAGAAGAAGGATGGAACTTTAAGATTGTGTATCGATTACCGAAAGTTGAATAAGGTGACGGTCCGCAATCAGTATCCACTTCCAAGGATCGATGACCTGTTTGATCAACTGCAGGGTGCTAAGAGGTTTTCAAAAATCGATTTGCGATCAGGGTATCATCAGTTGAAGATTAGAAATGAAGATGTACCCAAGACTGCTTTTCGAACCCCATACGGCCATTATGAATTTCTAGTTATGTCATTCGGTCTAACTAATGCACCAGCAGCTTTTATGGATTTGATGAACCGGGTTTTCAAGCCATTTCTAGACCGATTTGTCATTGTATTTATAGATGACATTCTGATCTATTCCAAAAATGTGGAGGAGCACGCAACCCACTTGAGACTGGCATTACAAAAGCTAAGAGAAGAGAAGTTGTATGCTAAGTTTTCAAAGTGTGAATTTTGGCTTGATAGAGTGGCATTCCTTGGTCACGCGGTATCTTCAGAGGGAATCCATGTTGACCCGAGCAAAGTAGAGGCAGTGAAAAATTGGTCTCAACCAACCTCAGTCACAGAGATTCGTAGTTTCTTAGGTTTGGCTGGGTATTACAGGAGGTTTGTGCAGGATTTTTCGAAGATTGCTGCACCTCTTACCAAGTTGACTCAAAAAGGGGTAAAGTTTGAGTGGAGTAGCAAGTGTGAAGAAAGTTTCCAGAAACTGAAGGAAAGTCTCACTACAGCGCCAGTGTTGGCACTTCCTGAAGGCACCAGAGGATATGTGGTTTACTGTGATGCTTCGCGAATTGGGTTAGGGTGCGTTCTTATGCAATATGGGAAAGTAATTGCTTATGCATCTAGGCAACTCCGGAAGCATGAGAAGAATTACCCGACTCACGATCTTGAAATGGCAGCGGTGGTGTTTGCCTTGAAGATTTGGAGACACTACCTTTATGGTGAATCGTGTGAGATATACACAGACCACAAAAGCCTCAAGTACATTTTTGAACAGAAAGACTTGAATCTGAGACAACGCAGGTGGATGGAGCTGATAAAAGATTATGACTGTACGATTCTTTACCATCCTGGTAAAGCGAATGTTGTAGCAGACGCTTTGAGCCGAAAGTCAATGGGTAGCTTAGCCCATATCAGTGAAGTACGAAGACCATTGATTCGGGAAATACATGAGCTGGAACAGTCTGGAACTCAGTTTGAAATTGGAAATTCCAACTTGTTTCTAGCCGATATCCAAGCTAAGTCGTCTCTAATTGAAGAAGTTAAATCCAAGCAAGAGTAAGACGCCGACCTCAAACAGATCAAAGATACAGTGGTTAAAGGGGAGAAGGACGACGTCCGATTCTCTATAGATGAAAATGGCATACTCCGGTTGGAAGGACGACTGTGTGTACCGATGGTAGATGGGTTGAAAGAAAAGATCCTTGATGAGGCACACAAGACAGCGTACACAATCCATCCGGGTAGTAACAAGATGTATCAGGATCTTAGGGAGTTATACTGGTGGAAGGGTATGAAGAGAGATGTGGCAGACTATGTATCTAGATGTTTAGTGTGTCAGCAAGTTAAGGCTGAACACCAAAAGCCCGCCGGAACACTTCAAAAGATAGAAATTCCTGAATGGAAGTGGGAAAGGATTACTATGGATTTTGTGTCGGGATTGCCGCGATCGCAGAGGGGTTTCGACTCAGTTTGGGTAATAGTTGATCGGATGACCAAGTCCGCTCATTTCCTGCCAGTTAAGACCACTTACGGAGTGGGTCAGTATGCCCAGTTATACCTATCAGAGATAGTGAGGTTACACGGAGTGCCGGTGTCGATTATCTCTGACAGGGGGCCACAGTTTACCTCTCGATTCTGGAGGGCATTGCAGGAGGCATTGGGGACGAGGGTTGATCTGAGTACAGCATTTCATCCCCAGACTGATGGGCAATCTGAGAGGACTATTCAGGTTTTAGAGAACATGCTAAGAGCATGTGTTATGGATTTCGGCGAAAGTTGGGAAAAGTATCTACCATTAGCAGAGTTTGCCTACAATAACAGTTACCAGTCCAGTATACAGATGGCACCTTTTGAGGCTTTATATGGTCGAAGGTGTAGATCCTCGATTGGGTGGTTCGAGGTGGGAGAGGCCAAGTTAGTTGGTCCAGAACTTGTTCAAGAAGCGTTGGACAAGGTAAAGGTAATTAGAGAAAAGCTTGTGACGGCTCAGAGTAGGCAGAAGTCATATGCTGACAATCGGAGAAGAGAATTAGAATTTGCTGTGGGTGAGCAAGTCTTTTTGAAAATTTCACCAATGAGAGGCGTGATGAGATTTGGCAAGAAAGGCAAGCTAAGTCCAAGATATATCGGACCATTTGAGATACTTGAACGTGTGGGAAATGTTGCCTACCGTCTTCAGTTGCCGGCGGAACTGGAAGGAGTTCATCCGGTGTTTCATGTATCAATGCTTCGCAAGTACTTGCCAGATCCGTCTCATGTAATCCAACCCCAGGAAGTACAACTAACCGAAGATTTGACGTATGAGGAGATACCAGTGGAAATCTTAGATCGTCAATTGAAGAAGTTGAGATCGAAAGAAATACCATTGGTGAAAGTTCTGTGGAGAAATCACTCGACCGAGGAAGCTACGTGGGAAGTTGAGGCTGATATGCGCAGAACGTAACCTCATCTATTTGAAAACTAAGGTTAGTATGTGGTTGAAATTCGGGGACCGAATTTCTTAAGGGGGGAAGATTGTAATACCCGGAAATTTTCCAATCAACGTTAAGGTCCTAATTTAATTTTTATTTTAAATTTGGAAGGAAAAAGGAGAAAATTTGAAATAAATGAAATTTTATTTGGACCAAAATTAGGACCTAACGGAAAATATTGGGTGCAAGTTTATTAACCCCAAAGTTAATTTTAACAATAAATAATAATATGTATTAAATATATATATATATATATAAATATACAAGTTTTTTTTTTTTTTAAAAAAATATATTATAATATATGTGTGTATGGCTGGAAGGGGGGGTCACACACGTGACCCCCTTAATAAAATATGATCCCAAATTGTAGCCTCCAGAGAAGCCAAGGGTCGACGTTTACAAGCAGAAAAAAAAGAAGAAGAGAGAACTTGAGGCTTAGACGCATCGGACGGGAAAACGCACGGGGAAGGGAGCTCACGTGGAAGGTGGCCGAACGTGCAAGCCGGTGCCGGAGTACGCCGTGCCGTCGTCTGTTGTGCTAGAGAGAGAGAGCTCGGTTAGAGAGAGAAAACAAAGGGGGAGAGTGTTCTCGCCGGAAAAAGTCGCCGGAATCCGCCGTTTCGAAGCCGGGGAAGGTGACCGGGAGTTCTTTCTACCCCATTCCATCATCCTATCCGATTGAATCGAGGTAAAAAGTCCCGAATCTCTCAAACCCCAAATTTATCTATTTTAGGGATTTTTGGAAAATTCCTAATTGGTATGAATAAATTATTTTGGGTCCTAATTTGAAGCTATTGGGTTGTTTAGAAGTATTTGGAAGTATATTTGTTGGAAAATTGATGATGGAAGTTGCCCAATTTGAAAACCATAGGATATGGAATTTAAAGAGGGTTAAAGTGTAGAATAAATTGAATTGGGATTGATTGGTGTGTTGGATTGGTGTTATAGAATGGTAGGGATTGTGGAATATGCGAGGGATTAACGCCCGAGAAATTCCGTCTCAACCGGAAACCAATTCGGTATTAAAGAGACACTTTTCAATCCAAACTAGAATATGGAGCTAAGATTTGAGTAGGAATTTAGATTAGACCGTGGTGGATGCTCGGGATTGATTTAAATAGTGAAATGCTTTTATTAGGTGGATTATCAATTTTAAAGGATATCCGGCCACGTATGTTGTATGTGGATATGAGTTGAAAGGTTGGTTGTGAAAAGTCACGTACGAACACTTGTAGGTGAAAATGAGTATTCAAAGAAAGGGATAAAGAGATGAGATTAAGTGTGAGACACTTGGAAACAATATTAAAGAGAGGAAGAAGGTTAAGACCAAGGACTTGGTTCTTGGCAAAGTTTAATGTATTAATTTGGCATGAGCATAGCATATGCATATAATTTGCATATAGTAAAGATGATAATGATGTAAATATGTTTGTTAGGTAACCACGAATTGTCTGGAGCAGGAGTGACTCCAGGACCAGAAACAGGAAGCCGTCCAGGTGAGGGGTTTCCCATCCTTGCCCTACAGGGTTGAATGAGGATGTGAATACGGGGATTGCTTACTTGCTTGTTTGTAAGAATTGTTAGGTAATAACATGCTATTGTTGTTCCTAAACTGTTAATCGTGAAAATATTTGTATATATGTGATTGATTAAAGTTGAAGTAGTACTGGAGGGTATCCATGTGATGACATGGGATACGCCAAACAGTACAAGTGAAAAGGGGTAGGATATTGATTTCGTTCAATCTTTGGTTTGTCCTAATAATTAGAAACCCATTAAGGAAATGAAACTGACTTATTTATACACGTCGACGTGATTTGTGGTAAATGAACTTAGGAAATACCTTAGAGCTAGGTTATCATCTAATCAGGGGTTGGGTACTAAACAAAGAGTAGAAAATCTCATAATTGATTAGAAATTCTTAGTGGAGTTCACACTGCTGAGGTAAAAACACTTTAGAATAGAAATGGGTAGTCCGTGTTGCAAACCCCACTGAAAGTAAGAGAGTGAAATATGACGTCAGACATTTGCCCGTTGTGGCTATGGCCCTAGCCTGGCACTAGGGTGGTACATTACATATTCATGGTTGCCCGTTGTGGCTATGGCCCTAGCCTGGCACTAGGGTGGTGCATTACAAATTCATGGTTGCCCGTTGTGGCTATTGCCCTAGCTTGGCACTAGGGTGGCGCATTACATATTCATGGTTGCCCGTTGAGGCTATTGCCCTAGCTTGGCACTAGGGTGGTGCATTACATATTCATGGTTGCCCGTTGTGGCTATTGCCCTAGCCTGGCACTAGGGTGGTGCATAGCATTTAAGAGATTTGCCGTTGAGGCTATTGCTCTAGCGTGGCACTAGAGTCGATTGTATGATTTATAGTTTTGGTATGAAATGTTTCCTGTTATTGGTTGCTTATGAGTAGCATGATTGAGGAGCATGATTCTTAGGTTTAACTGTGGTGTATTGTTATATTAATGTTGCCTGATCATTATATATCATATGATAAGCTGGAATTTCGTGCGCTTGTGGTTGTGAGTGGTTCCCTTTCCCCAGCTGTAGTGGTACCCCGCCGCTACGCCGAGGATGGGAAGCTTCTCACTGAGTCTGTTGGACTCACACCCTCTGTTTAAATGTTTCAGATACAGGAATCGGGCAGGCTTCGACGTCCGGACAGTGATACGGACATCTTTCCACTTGCACCGCATTTGTTCGCGTGGGTGGACATCTTTTGATTATTTAGCCTTCGTTATTTTGAGTTGTATATATTCTAAAGTTGTAAAGGCGACGTAAATATTTGCAGCTTTTGAATTATGCTATATCTAGACATGTCGGCTTCACATGTGCTTACTGATAGGATTCTGGGTGTTGGGAAAGTTTTGATATATTTATATATATATATATATATATCTGCGTATGTGAATAGGATAGATCACACATAATGGTGTGTGATTAATATGTATATGCTATATATATACGTGTGACTTGGTATATGCTGGATGAAAAATATAAATACCTGCATGTGAATAGGATAGATTACACGTATTGAGACGTGTAATCACTATGTATACTTAACTGTACGTGTGAGTGTACATGTGTGATTTTGACAGGTTATATATATATATTGTGTGTGAATAGGATAGATCATTCCTTTGGGGTTTGATCACTATGTATATATATATTTATGTGTGAATGACTTGTGTGTATGGATGTAGATATATATACTTGAAATGGGCTGAAGCGGCATTGAGCGCCGTGGATTGCAGGTTATCTAGGCCACCAAAGATGGTGTGGCCACTATATACCCTATGTGAATATTGTATGATGATTGTGTATAAGGGTAGATAATTTATGATCATAGGTAAGGCTTACGGGTTTAGAGGCTAAATTCTATCCCCGTGCCGGTCACGGATCCCTGTAATTGGGGTCGTGACACCTATTCCGTTAACCCCAAACACCAAACCCTAAACCCTGAACCATAAACCCCAAACCCCAAAACCCTAAACCCTAAACCCTAAACACCAAACCCAAAACCCAAAACCCTAAAACCCTAAATCCTCAACCTTAAACCCTAAACCGTAATCCCCAAACCCAAAACCCCAAACCCTAACCCTAAACCCCAAACCCCAAACCCTAAACCATAAACCTGAACTAATAAACACTAAACCTCAAACCCTAAACCCTAAACTGGAAACCCTAAATCGAAACCCTAAACCATAAACCGAAAGCCTAAACCCAAAACCCTAAAACCTTAAATGCTAAACCCTGAATCTTGAACCCTAACCACTAAACCCTAAACCCAAAACCCCAAAGCCTAATCCCTAAACCGTAAACCCAAAACCGGAAACCCTAAACCCTAAACCCTAAACTCAATACCTTAATCCCAAAACCCCAAACCCCAAACAATAAATCCCAAATTCCTAACCCTAAACCCTAAACCCCAATCCATAAACCTGAACCACCCTCAAACCCATACCTTACACCCCAAACTCGAAATGTAAATAGTAAATCCAAACCCGTAATCTATAAACCCTAAACACTTAAGCACAAACCCCAAACCTTAAACACTAAACGCTAAACTTTAAATCCTAAACCCTAAACCTTAAACTCAAAACCCTAAACCCTAAACCTAAAACCCTCAAGAATAAACCCCAAACCCAAAAGCCTAAACCTTAAACCCCATACCCAATACTCTAAACCCAAAACCCTAAACCCCAAACCCTAACCCTAAACCCCAAACCCTAACCCTAACCCTAAACCCTAAACCCTAAAACCCAAACCATAAACACTAAACCCTAAACCTCATACCCTAACCTTAAACCCCAAACCCTAAACTTAGACCTCAAAACCCAAACCTTAAACCATAGACCCCAAACCCTTAACCCCAAACTCCAAACCCTAAACGCTAAATCCTAAACCCTAAACTTTTAATCCTAAACCCTAAACCCTAAACCATAAACCCTAAACTGTAAACCCTACACCCAAAACCTAAAACCCTCAAAAAATAAACTGCAAAACCTAAACCCTAAACCCTAAACCCTGAACCCAAAACCCAAAACCGTAAAAACTAAACCCTAAACCCTAAATCATAAACCATAAACTCCAAACCCTTAACCCCGGAACCCAAACCCTAAACCTGAAATCCCAAACCATAATTCCTAAACCCAAAACCCCGAAACCCTAAACCCTAAAATCTAAACATTAAACACCAAATGCCAAACCCTAAACCCTAATCCCCAAACTGTAAACCCCAAACCTCAAACCTAAACCTTACACTCTAAACTGCAAACCGCAAACCTCAAACCTTAGACCCTAAACCCCAAACCATAAACCTTAATTCTTAAATCCTAAACCTTAAACCCCAAGCCCCAAACCTTAAACCTTAAACCTCAGACCCTAAACCCTAAATCCTAATCCATATACCCCAATCCTTAAACCCTACAACAAAAACCACAAACCCTAAACCCTGAAACCCAATCCCAAGACCCTATACTGTAAATCGCAAGCTGTTAACCCCAAACCTTAAACTATAAACCCTGAACCCCAAACCATAAATTCTAAACCCTAAATCCCAATCCATAACCTTAAACCCGAAACTCGAAACTCGAAACCCCGAAACATTAATCCTAAACCCTAAACTCTAAACCTAAACCCTAAACTCGAAACCCGAAACCCTAAACCCTATACCCCAAACCCTAAATCAGAAACCCTAAACCCTATTCAGTTAAACACAAACACCAAACCCTAAACCCAAAACCCTGAACCATAATTCCCAAAGCCCAAAACCTTAAGTCCTAAACACGAAACCCTAAACCAAAAATCCTAGATCGTAAACTGTAAACTGTAAACCCCAAACCGCAAACCGCAAACCCTAACCCTAAACCCTAAACCCCAAACCCTAAACCATAAACCCGAAACCGTAAACACTAAATCCCAAACCCTTAACTCCAAACCCTAAATCCGAACCCTAAACCCTAAACTGAAAGCCTAAACCCAAACCCCTAAAACCCTAAACGCTAAACCCAAACCCTAAACCTTAAACCCAAACCCCAAAGCCTAAATCTTAAACCCTAAACTGTAAATCTTAAACCCTAAACCCTAAACCCCAAACCCTAACCATAATCCTCAAACCCTAACTCTAAACCCTAAACCCGAAATCATAAACCATAAATCTGAGACCCTAAGGCCAAAAACCTAACCTTAAACCCCAATCGTAATCCTAAACCCCAAACCCTATACTCTAAACCTCAAACCCCAAACCCTAAACCCTAAAGCCAAAACTCTACACAATAAACCCCAAACTCTAATCACTAAACCATATATTGAAAGCTTACCCCAAAAACCTAAAACCAAAAACCCTAAACCCCAAGCCCTAAATCCCAAACTATAAACCCCAAACCCTAAACCCTAAATCCTAATCCCTAAACCCCGAAACCATAACCTCAAACCCCAAACCCTAAATCCCAAACCATAAACCCCAAACCCTAAATAGCAAACCCCAAACCCTTAACACTCTACCCAAACCCTAAACCCTTAACCAACAACCCTGAACCCAAACGCTAAACCCTAAACCCAAAACTTTAAACCCTAAACCCTAAATCCAAACCCCAAAACCCTAAACCCTTAAATATAAAACCCTAAACCCCAAACCATAATCCTCAAATGCTAACCTTAAACCCCAAACCCCAAACCCCAAACACTAAACCCCAAACCCTAAACCCCAAACTCTGAACCCCAAACGTTGAACCCCAAACCCTTCACCCCAAAATTAAAACCCCATACCCTAAACCATAAACCCAAAACCCAAATCCCTAAACTCCGAACCCTAACCTTAAACCCTAACCCATAAACCCTAAACCCTAAACCCTAAACCCTAAACCCTAAATCCTAAACCTAAACCATAAACCCTAAACCCTAAAACCCTAAACCTTAACGCTGAAACCCTGAAACCCTAAACAATAAACCCTAAAAACTTTAACCCTAAACCCTAAACCCTAAATCCTAAACCCTAAGCCCTAAACCCTGAACCCTAAAACCCTAAACCCTAAATGCTAATCCCTAAAACCTAAACCCTAAAGCCTAAAGCCTAAACCCTAAACCCGAAAGCGTAAACCCTAAACACAAAATCCTAAACACAAAACCATAAACCCCAAACCTTAAACCTTAAACCCTAAGCCCTTAACCCAAAACCCTAAAGCCTAAACCCTATACGCCAAACCTTAAACCCTAAGCCCTTAACCCCAAACCCTAACTCCTAAACCCTAAACCCCAAACCCTAAACCCCAAACCCAAACCCTAAACCTTAAACCCAAACATTAAACCTTAAACACTAAACCCTAAAACCCTAAACCCCGAAACCCTAAACCATAAACTGTAAACCGTAAACCCTAAACCCCAAACCCTCAAACCCTAAACACTAAACCTTAAACCCTAAACCCCAAACCTCAAACCCGAAACTATAAACCCCACAACCTAACCATAAACTCCAAACCCCAAACCTTAAACCCTAAACCCTAAATCCTGAATCCCAAACCCTAAACCCCAAACCCTTAACCCAAACCCTAAACAATAAACCCTAAAACCCTAATCATTGAAACCCTAGACCATGAACCGTAAACCGTAAACCGAAAACCTTAAATCTCAAACCATAATCCCTAAACCCTAAACCCCAAACCCCAACCCCAAAACCCTAAACCCTAAAGTCCACACCTTAAACACTAAACTCTAAACCCCAAACCATAAACCATAAAACCCCAACCCTTAACCCCAAACCCCAAACCCTAAACCCTAAACCCTGAACCCTAAACTTTAAACCCTAAACCATAAACCCAAAACCCAAGACCCAAAACCCTAAACCCAAAACCATAAACCATAAGCACCAAACACTAATGCCTAAACCCTAAACCGAAAGCCTAAACCCTAAACCCCAAGCCCTAAATCCTAAACCCTAAACCCCAAACCCTGAAACCTTAACCCCAAACCGCAAACCTTAAACCCCAATCCCTAAACGCCAAACCCCAAACCCTAAACCCTATGCCCCAAATCCTAAACCCTAAACCCCAAACCCTTAACTCCAAACGCAAACCCTAAACCCTAAAACCTAAACCTAAAACCCTTAACCCTAAACCCTAAAACCCAAACCATAAACCCCGAACCCAAAACCTCAAATGCTAACACTTAACCCCAAACCCCAAAACCTTAACCCTAAACCCCAAACCCCAAACCATGAACCCCAAACCCCAAACCCCAAACCCTAAACCCTAAACCCTAAACCCCAAACCCAAAACCCCAAACCCTAAACTCCAAACCTTAACCTTAAACCATAAACCCTAAACCCTAAATCCTAAACCATAAAACCTAAACGCTAACCCAAAACCCAAAACCCTGAACCCTATAACCCTAAACCTTAAACCTTAAACCCTAAACCCCGAAACCCTAAACCCTAAACAATAAACCCTAAATCGTAAACCCTAAACCCCAAACCCCAAACCCTAAACCCTATACCCTAAGCCCTAAAACCCTAAAGCCTAAAGCCTAAAGCCTAAACCTAAAACCGTACACCAAAAAGGCAAAACCCTCAACCCAAAACCCAAAACCTTAAACCCCAAACCGAAAACCCCACACTGAAAACCCTAAACCCTTTACCCCAACCTTCCACCATAAGCCCTTACCGCCAAACCCTAAACCCCAAACCCTAATTCCTAAACCCTAAACTCTAAACCCTAAACCCCAAACCCTAAACCCTAAACCCAAACACTAAACCCTAAACCCTAAACACTAAACCCTAAAACCTAAAACCTAAACTCCGAAACCCTAAACCCTAAACTCCAAACTGTTAACTATAAACCCCAAAACCTAAACCCTAAACACCAAACCATAAACCTCAAACCCCAAACCCTAAACCCTGCGCCCCAAACCCTAAACCCCAAACCCTTACCCCCAAATTCAAAATCGCAAACCCTAAACCCCAAACCCTAAACCCCAAACCTTTAACCCTAAACAACAAACCCTAATCTTAAACAGCAAACCCGAAACCCAAAACCTAACCTTAAACCCTAAACCCAACACCTTAACCTCAACTCCGAACCCTAACCCCTAAACCCTAAACCTTGAAACTCTAAATCGTAAATAATAAACTCTAAAACCCTAAACTCAAAACCCTAACCCCAAGCACTAACCCTAAACCCTAAACCCTGAAACCCTATATCGTAAATAATAAACCCTAAAACGCTAAACCCTAAACCCTAAACCTTAAACATGAAAGCCTAACCCTAAACCCTAAACCCTAATCCTCGAAACCCTAAATAGTAAACAATAAATCCAAAAACCCTAAACCCTAAACCCTAAACCGTAAACCCCGAAACCCAAAACCCTTAAAACTAATCCCTAAAACACTAAACCGTAAATCGTAAACGCTGAAACACTAAACCATAAACTGTAAATCCTAAACCCTAAACCCTAAACCGTAAACCCCAAACCCCAAACCCTAAACCCTAAACCCCAAAACATAAACCCTAAACCCCAACCCCCAACCCCCAAACCATAAACCCAAAACCATACACTCCAAACCTTAAACCCTAAACCTCAAAACTCTAAAGCCTAAAGCCTAAACCCCATACCCCAAACCTCAAACCCTAAGCCCTTAACCCCAAAACTTAAACCCCAAACCCTAAATCTGAAACCTTAAACCCTAAACTGCAAAGCCCAAACTCCAAACCCAAACCCTAAAGCCCCCAAACCCTAAGCTATAAACCCCAAACCTTAAACCCAAACCCCAAACATGAAACCCTAAACCCTGAACACCAAACCCTAAACCTTAAACCCAAACCCCAAACCCTAAACCCCAAACCAGAAACCCTAAACCCTGAACACCAAACCCTAAACCCTCAACCCCTAATTTAAAATCCCAAACCCCAAACCATAAATGCTGAACCCATAACCCCAAACCTCAAACCCTAAACCACAAACAACAAACCCTAACCCTAAACCGCGAATGGTAAGCCCTAAACCATAAATCTTAAACCGTAAACCCTAACCCTAAACCCTAAACCCCAAACCCCAAACCCTTAACCCCAAATTCCAAACCGCAAGCCCTAAACCATAAACCCCAAACCCCAAACTCCAAACCCCATCATAAATCATAAACTCTAAACCCAAAACTCCAAACCCTAAACCCCAAACCTAAACCCTAAACCCTAAACCCAAACACTAAACCCTAAACCCTAAACAATAAACCCTAAAACCCTATACCCTATACCCTAAACCCTAAACCCCGAAACCATAAACCATAAGCCCCAAACCCTAAACCCCAAACTATAAACCCAAATCCCTAAACCCTAAACACCAAACCCCAAACCCTAAACTACAAACCCAAACCCCAAACCCCAAACCCCAAAACCAAACCCTAAGCCCTAAACCCAAACACTAAATCGTAAACCGTAACCTCGAAACCCTAAGTCCCTAAACCCTTAAACCCTAATCCCAAAACTCGAAATCTTAAACCACAAATGCTATCCCTAAACCCCAAACCCCAAACCCTAAACCCAAAACCTTCAACCCTAAAACCCAAACACTTAACACTAAATTTGAAAACCTAAACCCTAAACCCAAAACCCCAAACTCCAAACCATAACCTTAAACCCTAAACCATAAACCCTAAACCCTAAATCCGAAATTGTAAACCCAAAACGCAAAACCCTAAAGCCAAAATGCAAAACCATAAACCCCAAACCCAAAACCCTAAACCCCGAACCCTAAAACACTAAACCTTCAACCCTAAACCCGAAACCCTAAACACTAAACAATAAACACTAAAACCCTAAATCGTAAATCCTAAACCCTAAACCCTAAATCGTAAACCCCAAACCTTAAACCCTAAAACCTAAAACCCTAAACCCTAAAGCCTAAAGCCTAAAGCCTAAACTTGAAATTGTACACCAAAAAGCAAAACCCTAAAGCCAAAACCCAAAACCATAAACCCCAAACCCTAAACCCAAACCGAAAACGCTAAACCATAAAGCCTAAACCATATACCTCAAACCTTAAACCCTAAACCCTTATCTCCAAACCCTAAATACCAAACCCCAAACATTCAACCCTAAACCCCAAACCCAAGACCCTAAACCCTAAACCCTTAACTCTAAACCCTAAACCCTAAACCCTGAACCTTAACCCATAAACTCCAAACCCTAAACCCCAATCCCTAACCTTACACCCGAAACCCCGAACTCTAAACCCCAAACTCTAAACATAAACCCTAAACCCTAAACCCCAAACCATAAACCCAAAACTCCAAACCCTAAACCCTAAATCCTATACCATGAATTCCAAACCCCAAACACAAAACCCCAAACCCTAACCCAAATCCCTAACCCCAAACCCCAAAGCAAAGACCATAAATCGTAACCCATAAACACCAAATCCTAAACCACAAACCCTAACCTCAAACCACAAACATTAAACCATAAACCCTAAACCCTAAACCTTAAACTCTAAATCCTAAACCCTAAACATTAAATCCCAAACCCCAAACCCTAAACCCTAAACCCTAAACCCTAGACCCTAAACCCAAAATCCTAAAAAATAAACCGCAAAACCCTAAACCCTGAAACCCAAAACCCAAACCCAAGACCGTAAACCGTATAGCCTAAACCCCAAACACTAAACCCTAAACATTAAACCCTGATTCATAAAATCTAAACCCTAAACTCTAAACCTAAACCTTGAACCCCAAACCCCTAACCTCAAACCCTAAACACTAAGCCCTAAATGCCAAACCATAAACCTTAAAGCGTAATGCCTAAACCATAAATCCTAAACCCCAAACCCTAAACCCAAACCCCAAACACCAAACCCTAACCGTAAAGCCCAAACATTAAACCATAAACCCTAAACCCTTAACCCCAAACCCCAAACCCCAAACCTTAAACCCCAAATCCCAAACCCTAAACATTGAATCCTAAACACTAAACCCTAAATCTTAAACTCCAAACCCTAAACCTTAAACCCAAAATGTTAAAAAATAAATCACAAAACCTAAACTGTAAACTGTAACCTTAAACCCGAAATCCTAAACCCTGAACCCAAATCCGTAATCCCTAAACCCTAAACCATAAATCCTAAACCCCAAACCCTTAACCCCAGACCCAAACCCTAAACCTTAAATCCCAAAGCATAATCCTAAACCCTAAACCCCAAACCCCAAACCCAAAACCCTAAACTTCAAACCTTAAACACTGAAGCCCAAACCCTAAACCTGAAACCCTAAACCCTAATCTCTAAACCCTAAACCCCAAACATAAACCCTAAACCCTAAACCCTAAACCGCAAACCTAAAACCCTCAACCTAAAACCATAAATCCTAATTCCTAAACCAAAAACCTTAAACCCCAAACCTTAAACCCTAAACCCTAAAATCCAGACCCTAATCACTAAACCCCAAACTCTAAACCCTAATCCTTACACCCTAAACCCTAAACTCTACACCAAAAACCACACACCCTAAATCCCAAACCCTAAACCCCAAACCCAAGACCCTAATTACTAAACCATAAACCGCAATCCCTAACTTTAAACCCTAAACCCTGAACCCTAAACCCTGAACCATAAATCCTAAACCCTAAACTCTAAACCTAAACCTTGAACCCCAAACCCCAAACCCCAAACCCTAAACCATTAATCCTAAACCATAAACCCTAAACCCTAAAACATGAACCCCAAACCCTAAACCTAAAACCCTAACCATAAACCCCAAACATTAAACAATAAATCCTAAACCCTTAACCCCAAACCCCAAACCCCAAACCTTAATCCCTAAATCCTAAACCATGAACCTTAGATCCTAAACCCTAAACTATAAGCTTTAAACTCGAAACCCTAAACCTTAAACCCAAAATGCAGAAAAATAAACGGCAAAACCTAAACCGTAAACCGTAACCCTAAACCCGAAATCCTAAACCCTGAACCCAATCCGTAAACCCTAAATCCTAAACCACAAACCATAAACCCTAGACCCCAAACCCTAAACATTAAATCCTAACCCATAATCCTAGAACCCTACTCTCCAAACCTTAAACACTAAACCCCAAATACTGATCCTAAAACCATAAACCCTAAAGTCTAAACCTTAAACGCCAAACACTTAACCCCTAACCCTAACACCATAAACCCTAAACCCTAAACCCTAAACTCTAAACCATAATGCTTATACCCCAAACCCTAAACCCTACACCAAAAACCCCAAACCCTAAACCCCAAACCCCAAACCCAAGACCCTAAATCGTAAACCCTAAACCTTGAACTCCAAACCTTAAACTCTAAACCCTGAACCACAAAACCCCAATCCCTAACCTTAAACTTGAAACCCCGAACCCTAAACCCTGAACCGTAAATCCTAAACCTTAAACTCTAAACCTAAACCTTAAACCCCAAACACCAAACCCTAAACCCTAAACTTGAAACCCCAAACCCTATTTTGTTAACCCTGAACACCAAACTCTAAACCCTAAAACATAAACCCTGAACCATAAACCCAAAACCCCAAAACACTAAACCCTAAACCTTAAACTGCAAACCCCAAACCCTAAAACCTTAAATCCTAAACCCATACCCTAAACCGTAAACCGTAAACCCTAACCTTAAACCCTAAATTCCAAACTCGAAACCGTAAACACTAAACCCCAAACCCTAAACCCTAAATCTGAACCCTAAACCCTAAACTGAAAGCATAAACCCTAAAACCCTATATGCTAAACCCTACACCCTAACCATTAAACCCTAAACCCAAAACCCCAAAGCCTAATCCCTAACCTAAACCCTAAACCATAAGCCCAAAATCCTAAAACCTAAACCCTTAACCCGTAACCCTAAACCGTAAACCGTAAACCCAAACCCTAAACCCCAAACCCCAAACCCTAAACCTTAAACCCAGTACCCTAAACCCAAAACTCGAAACCCCAAATAATAAACTCCAAACCCAAACCCTAAACCCTAAACCCCCACCCATAAACCTGAAACCCCCCTAAACCCTAACCTTAAACCCCAAACCCTAAACGTAAACTGCAAATCCCAACCCCAAACCCCAAACCACAAACCCTTAACCCCAAACCCTAAACGCCAAACCCCAAACCCCAAACCCCAAACCCTAAACTATATATCCTAAAGCCTAAACTGTCAACCCTAAACCCTAAATGAGAAACACTTAACCCCAAATTCCAAACCGCAAAACCTAAACCCTATACCCTAAACCGCAAACTGTAAAACCCATAACCCCAAACCGAAAACTCTAAACCCTAATCTTAAACGGCAAACCCTAAACCCTAAACACAAAACCATAACCCTAAACCCTAAACCCTAAAACCATAAACCATAAACCATTAACCCTAAACCCTTAAACCTTAAACTGTAAACAATAAACCCAAAAAACCAGAACCCTAAACCCTAAACCCTTCACCCTAAATCATAAACTGTAAACCGTAAACCTTAAACCCTAAAACCCTAAACCCTAAAGCCTAAAGCCTAAAGCCTAAAGCCTAAAGCTTAAAGCCTAAACCCCAAACCCAACCCAAAACCCTAAACCCTAGGCCCCAAACCCTAAACCCTAAACCCTTAAGCCTAAACCTTAAACTCGAAACCTTAAATCCTAAACCCTGAACTCTAAACCCTAAACCCCAAACCCGAAACCCTAATCCTAAAACCCTAAACTCCAAACCCTAACCCCTAAATCCAAAACCATAAACCCCGAAGCCTTAACCCTAAACAGTAAACACTAAATCCTAATACCCAAACCATAATCCCAAAACCCTAAACCCCAAACCCTAAATCCTAAACCCCAAACCATAAATAGTAAACCCCAAACCCCAAACCCTAATCCCTAAACCCTAAAACCTAAAACCTAAAGTCTAAACCCTAAATCTAGAACCTAAACCCCAAGCCCATAACACCAAACCCTAAACCCTAATCCCTATACCCCAAACCTTAAACGATAATTGCTAAACCCTAAACCCTAAACCCCATACCCTGAACCCCAAATTCCAAACACTAAATGCTAAATCCTAAAACCTAAACCCCAAACCCCAAACCCTGAACCCTAAACCCAGAATCCTAAATCCCAACCCAAGACCCTAAACCGTAAACCCTGAACTCCAAACCCCAAACCATAACCCTATACCACAAACCCTAAACCCTAACGCTAAACACCAAACCCTAAACCCCAAATCCTAAACCCTAAACCCTAAACACTAAACATAAACCCTAAGCCCTAAAACCCTAAACCTAAACCCTATAATCGAAACCCTAAACCCCAAATCCCAAACCCTAAACCCTAAGCCATTAACACTATACCTAAACCCTAAATGCCAAACCCCAAACCCTAAACCCTATATCCTAAACCCTAAATCCTAAACCCCAAACCCTACCCTTAATCCCAAACCCTAAACCCTAAATCGCAAAACTCTAAACCCTACACCATAAAACCCATAACCTAAACCCCCAACCCTAAACCAAAAACCAAAAACCCGAAATCGGAAACCCCAAACCCTAACTCCAAACCCTAAACCCTATACCCCAAACTCTAAACCTTAAACCCTAAACCAAAAAGCTAAACCCTAAACCCTAAAACCCTAAACCTTAAACCATAAACCCTAGAGCCTAAACCGTAAATTCTAAATCCTAAACCCTAAACTCGAACCCTAAACCTTGAACCGTAAATCCTAAACCCTAACCTCTAAACCTAAACCTTGAACCCTAAACCCTAAACCCTAAACCATAAATCCCAAACCATAAACCCTAAAGCCTAAAGCCTAAATCATGATCCACAAACCACAAACCCTAAACCCTAAACCCTAAACCCAAAACCCAAACCAAAACCGTAAAGTCCAAACCCTAACCCTAAACCTTAAACCCCAACCCATAAACACAAAACCCTAAACCTAAAACCCTAACTATAAATCCCAAACATTAAACCATAAACCCTAAACCCTTAACCCCAAACCCCAAACCCTAAATCCCAAACCGTAGACATTAAATCCTAAACACTAAACCCTAAGCCCTAAACTCCAAACCCTAAACCCTAAACCCTCCCTAAAAATAAACCGCAAAACCTAAATTGTAAACTGTAACCCTGAACCCGAAACTCTAAACCCTGAACCTAAATCCCTAAACCCTAAGCCCTAAATCCTAAACCATAAACCCCAAACCCTTAACCCTAGACCCTAAACCCTAAACCTTAAACCCTAAACCATAATCCCTAAACCCTAAACTCCAAACCTTAAACACTAAACCATAAACCCTTAACCTGAAGCCCTAAACCCTAAACTTTAAACCCTAAATCCCGAAACCTAAACCCTAAACCCCAAACTTGAAACCCCTAACCCTAAAACCATAAACCCCAAACCCTACACCAAAAACCCCAAACCCTAAAGCCTACACCAAAAACCCCAAACCCCAAACCCCAAACTGTAAACCCTAAACCTTGAACTCCAAACCTTAAACCCTAAACCATGAACCCCAAACAATAAACTCCAAACCCTAAACCCCGAACCCTAAACCCCGAACCCTAAACCCTGAACCCTAAACCCTAAACCTGAAACCCCAAACCCTAAACCCCGAACCCTAAACCCTGAACCCTAAATCTGATACCGCAAACCCTATTCTGTTAACTCCGAACACCAAACCCTACACCTTAAACCATAAACCATAAACCATAAACCTTGAACCATAAACCCCGAACCCCAAAACCCTAAACCCTAAACACTAAACCCCAAACCCTAAACCTTAAAACTCTAAATCCTAAACCCATTCCCTAAACTGTAAGCCCCAAGCCCTAACCTTAAACCCCAAATCCGAAACCCGAAACCGTAAACACTAAACCCCAAACCCTAAACCCCAAATCCTAAACCCTAAATCTAAACCCTAAACCCTAAACTGAAAGCATAAACCCTAAACCGTAAACCCTAAAACCCTATATGCTAAACCCTACACCCTAACCACTAAATCTTAAACCTAAAATCCCAAAGCCTAATCCCTAAACCGTAAACCATAAGCCCAAAATCCTAAAATCTAAACCCTAAACTGTTACCCTAAACCCAAACATTAAACCCCAAACCCCAAACCCTAAACCCTAAACCTAGTACCCTAAACCCAAAACCCTAAACCGCAAATAATAAACCCTAAACCCTAACCCTAAATCCTAACCTTAAACCCTAAACTCCAAAAGTAAACTGGAAATCCCAACCCCTAAACCATAAACCCCAAAACCCAAACCACAAACCATAAACACTAAATCCTCAACCCTAAACGCTAAACTTTAAATCCTAAACCCTAAACTCTAAACCCTAAACTCTTAACCCTAAACCCTAAACCCTAAATTCGAAACCATAAACCCTAAATCTTTAACCCCAAATCCCAAACCCTAAACTATATATCCTAAACGATAAACCTTAAATCGTAAAGCTTAAACCTTGAACCCCAAACCCAAAACAATTAACCCCAAATTCAAAACTGCAAACCCTAAACCCTATACCCTAAACCCCAAACTGTAAACCCCAAACCCTAAACCCCAAACCCCAAACCCTAAACTCTAAACCCTAACCCTAAACGGCAAACCCTAAACCCTAAACACAAAACCATAACCCTAAACCCTAAACCTTAAAACCTTAAACCCTAAACCATAAACCCTAACCCTAAACCGTAAACCCCAAACCCTAAACACTGAACCCTAAACCCTAAACCTTAAACCGTAAACACTAAAACCTAAACACTAAACCCTAAAATCAAAACCATAAATCCAAACCCAAAACCATAAACCGAAAGCCTATACCCTAAACCCTAAAACCTTTAATGCTAAACCCTGAACCCTGAACCCTAACCACTAAACCCTAAACCCAAAACCCCAAAGCCTAATCCCTAAACCCTAGACCCTAAACCCTAAATCGTAAACCCTAAACCCCAAACCCTAAACCCTAAACCCTAAACCAAGTACCTTAAACCCAAAACCCAAAAACCCCAAACAATAAATCCCAAAGCTTAACCCAAAACCCTAAATCCCAAACAATAAACCTCAAACCCCCTCAAACCCTAACCTTAAACCCTAAACCCTAAACGTAAATTGCAAATCCCAACCCCTAAACCATAAAACCCAAACCCTTAACCACAAACCCCAAACCCTAAACCCTGAACGCTAAACTTTAAATCCTAAACCCTAAACCCAAAACTCTAAACCCTAAACCCAAAACCCTTAAGAATAAATGCCAAACCCTAAACCCTAAACCATAAACCCCAAACCCCAAACCCAATACTCTATAACCAAAACCCTAAACCCCAAACCCTAACCTTAAACCCTAAACCCTAACCCTAAACCCTAAACCCTAAAACCCAAACCATAAACACCAAACCCTAAACATCATACCCTAACCTTAAATCCCAAACCCTAAATCTAAACCCCAAACCACAAACCTTTAACCATAGACCCCAAACCCTAAACGCTAAATCCAAACCCTAAACCCTAAACCGAAAGCCTAAACCCTGAACCCTAAAACCCTTAATGCTAAACCCTAAACCCAGAACCCTAACCACTAAACCATAAACCCAAAACCCCGAAGCCCAATCCCTAAACCCTAAATCGTAAACCCTAAACTGTAAACCCTAAACCCGAAACCCGAAACCGTAAACCCTAAACCCTAAACCCAGTACCTTAATCCCAAAACCCCAAACCCCTAACAATAAACCCTAAACCGCAAACCATAAACCTCAAACCCCCTGAAACCCATACCTTAAACCCCAAACCCTAAACGTAAACCGGAAATCCCAACCCCTAACACCATAAATTCCAAACACTTAACCACACATCCCAAACCATAAAGCCTAAACGCTAAACTTTAAATCCTAAACCCTAAACCTTAAACTCAAAACCCTAAACCCTAAACCTAAAACCCTCAAGAATAAACCCCACAAAAGCCTAAACCTTAAACCCCATACCCTAAACCCAATACTCTAAACCCAAAACCCTAAACCCCAAACCCTAACCCTAAACCCCAAACCCTAACCCTAAACCCTAAACCCTAAACCCTAAAACCCAAACCATAAACACCAAACCCTAAACCTCATACCCTAACCTTAAATCCCAAACCCTAAACCTAAACCCCAAACCTTTAACCATAGACCCCAAACCCTAAATGCTAAATCCTAAACCCTAAACTTTAAATCCTAAACCCTAAACCAAAAACCTTAAACTCTAAACCCTAAACTCGAAAGCCTAAACTGTCGAAAATAAACTGCAAAACCTAAACCCTAAACTCTATACCTGAAACCCTAAACCCAGAACCGAAAATGCTCTACCCTAAATACTAAACCATAAATCCAAAACCATAAACTCCAAACCCTTAACCCCGGAACCCAAACCCTAAACCTGAAATCCCAAACCATAATTCCTAAACCCAAAACCCCAAAACCCTAAACCCTAAAATCTAAACATTAAACACCAAATGCCAAACCCTAAACCCTAATCCCTAAACTGTAAACCCTAAACCTCAAACCTAAACCTTACACTCTAAACCCCAAATCCCAAACCTCAAACCCATAACCCCAAACCCTAAAACCTTAAACCCTAAACCCTCAAGCCTAATTCCTAAACCCAAAACCCAAATCTCTATACCCCGAACCCTTTACCCCAAAACCCAAGCAGCAAACCCTATACCCTAAAACCATAACCCCAAACCCTAAACCCTAAATCCTAAACACCAAACTTTAAACCCTAATTCCTAAACCCTAAAACTTAAACCCCAAACCCCGAACCCTGATCCATAAACCTTAAACCTTAGACCCTAAACCCTAAACTCTAAATCCTAATCCTTATAACGTAAACCCTGAACCCTATACCAAAAACCCCAAACCCTAAACCCAAGACTGTAAACCGTAAATGCTTAACCCCAAACCCTAAACCCTATACCCTAATCCCCAAACCCTAACCCAATACCCTAAACCCCAAACACCAAACCCCAAACCCTAAACCCTAAACACTAAACCAAAACCCTAAACCCCTTACCCAAAACCTTAAACCCTATACGACAAATGCTTATTCCTAAACCCTATACCCTTAACCCCACACCCTAAACCCCAAACCCTAAACCCTAAACCCCAAACCCTAAACCTTAATCCCTAAACCCTAAACCCTAAACCCTAAACCCCAAACAGTAAACCCTAAACCCCAAACCTTAAACACTAAACCCCAACCCCTAAACACTAAACCCTAAACATTTAACCCGAAACCCTAAACCCTAAACCGCAAAACCCCAAACCCTAAACCATAAAGTCTAACCTCTAACCCCTAAACCCCAAACCTATACCCTAAACATTAAAACCCAAGTCCAAAAACCCAGACCCTAAACACTAAACCCTAAACCCCAAACCATAAACCCTAATCCCTAAACTCTTACACTTAAACACCAAACACCGAACATTGAACCCTAAACCCCAAACCTTAAACCCTAATCCCTCATACTTACACTTCAAACCCAAAACCCTAAACCCTAAATCCCAAACCATAAACCGTAAACCCCAAACCCTAAACCTTAAACTCCAAATCCAAGACCCGAAACAGTAAACCCTTAACCCGACACCTTAAACCCCAAACCCCAAACCCTAAACACTAAACCTAAACACTAAACCCCAAACCCAAAACCCTATACCCTATACCCCAAGCCCGAATTCCTAAACCCGAAACCCTAAATCCCAATCCCCAAACCCTAAACCCTAAACCCCAAACCCAACAATCTAAAACCCTAAACCCTAAACCCTAAACCCTAAACCCTGAATCCTAAACCCTAAACCCTAAAACCCTAAACCCCAAACTCTAACCCTAAACCCCAAACCCCAAACCCTAAACCATAAACTCCAAACTGTAAACACTAAAACCCAAACCCTAAACCCTAAACCCTGAATGCTAAACCTAAAACCCGAAACTCTAAATCGAAACATTAAATCCTAAACCCTAAACCCTAAAACCTAAACTCAAAACCATAAACCCCAAAACCTTAACCCCAAATCCTAACCTTAAACCCCAAACCCTAAACCCTAAACCCTCGACCGTAAACAATAAGCCCCAAACCCCAAACACTAAACCCTAAACCCCGAATGCTAAACCCGAAACCTGAAACCCGAAACCTTAAATCGAAACCCTAAACCCTAAACCAAAAACCCTAAACCCTAAACCTTAAACCCTAAACACTAAAGCCTAAAGCCTAAACACTAAAGCCTAAATCCCAAAGCCTAAAGCCCAACCCTAAACCCCAAAACCTAAACTCGAAACGCGAAACCCGAAACCCTAAACCCCAAACCCCAAACCCTAAATAATAAACCCCAAAATATAAACACTAAACCCTGAACCCTAAACCCTGAACGCTAAACCCAAAACCCGAAACCCGAAACCCTAAAGCGAAATCCTGAACCCTAAACCCTAACCGAAAAATCCTAAACCCTAAACTCGAAACCCTAAACCCCAGAACCCTAAACCCTACACACTAAAGCCTAAAGTCTAAAGCCTAAACCCCACACCCTAAACCCTAAACGATAAATCCCAAACCCTAAACCCTAAACCCAAAACCAAGACCTAACACCGTAAACCCTTAACCCCAAAAATTAAACCCTAAACCGCTAACCACAAACCATAAACCCCAAACCCTATGCCCTAAACTCCAAACCCTAAATCCCAGACCCTAAACCCTGCACCCTGAAGACTAACCCTAACCCCAAACCCTAAACCCCAAACCCCAAACCCTAAATCCCTAAACCCTAAATCTGATACCCCAAACCCGAAACCCTAAACCCTAAACCCTAAACCTTGAACCCCAATCCCTAAACCATAAACCCCAAAAACTAAACCCCAAACCCCAAACCCTAAACCCTAAGCCGGAAACCCGAAACCCTAAACCCTAAAATCTGAAACCTTAAACCCTCAAGCCTAAGTCCTAAACCCTAAACCCTGAACCCCAAAACCCTAAACCCAAACCTTAAACCCCAAAACCTAAACCCAAACCCCAAACCCATAACCCCAGACCCTAAAACTCAACCCATAAACCCAAATCCTAAACCCTAAACCCTAAATTCAAACCCCAAAACATAAACCCATAACCCCAGACCCTAATCCCTAAAGCCTATACCTTAAACCCTAATTCTCATACCTCAAACTTTAAATCTCAAACCCCAAACCCTAAAGTTCAAACCGTAGACGCAGCACCCTATACCGTAGCCCCTAATCCTTATACCCCAAACCCTGAACCCTAAACTCTAATCCTTATACCCCAAACCATGAACCCAAAACCATAAACCGCAAACCTTAAAACCTAAACCCCAAAATATAAATCCCAAATGCTAACCTTAAACCCCAAACCCCAACCCCAAACACCAAACCCAAAACCCTAAACCCGAAACACTAAACCTAAACCCTAAACCCCAAACCCCAAACCCCAAACCCCAAAACCTATACCTCAAACCCTGATTCCTAAACCTTAAATCCTATACCCTAAACCCCAATACCTAAACCCTATACCTCAAACTGTAAGTCCTAAAACCCCACACCCTAATCTTAAACCCCAAACACCAAACCATAAACAATAAAGCTCAAACTGTAAACACTAGAACCCAAACCCTAAACCCTGAACGCTAAACCCAAATCCCGAATCACAAAACCCTAAATCGAAACCCTGAACCCTAAACCCTAACCCAAAAACCCTAAACCCTAAACCTGAAACCTTAAACCCCAAAACCCTAAAGCCTGTACACTAAAGCCTAAAGCCTAAACCCCAAACCCTAAACCCTAAACGATAAATCCTAAACCCTAATCCCCAAACCCTAAACCCTAAACTCGAAACCCAAGACCCTAAAGCGTAAATCCTTAATCCCAAACCTTAAACCCTAAACCTTGAAACACAAATCACAAACCCTAAATCCCAAACCCTAAATCCTAATCTCTAAACACTAACCCCCAAACCCTAAATCCTAAACCCCAAACCCTATACCCTTCAGCCCAAACCCCAAAACCCAAACCCTAAACCTAAAACCCTAAACCCATAAACCATAAACACTAAACCCTAAACCCTAAAACCCTAAACCTAAAACCCTAAA
Organism: Senna tora; assembly: GCA_014851425.1. Classification (NCBI taxonomy): domain Eukaryota; kingdom Viridiplantae; phylum Streptophyta; class Magnoliopsida; order Fabales; family Fabaceae; genus Senna; species Senna tora. Next base: position 21,678 of record JAAIUW010000131.1, on the reverse strand, counting down.
CCTAAAACCCTAAACCCCAAACCCTAAAACTTGAACCCCAAGCCCTAAACACTAAACCCCAAACCCTAAAACCTAAACCCGAAACCCTTAGGCATAAACCCAAAGCCCAAACCCGAAACCCTAAATTCCGAAACCTTAAATCCATAAGCCTAATTCCTAAACCCCAAACCCTAAACCCCAAACCCGAAACCCAAACCCTAAACCCCAAACCTTAAATCCAAACCCTAAACCCCATACCCATAACCCCAGACCCGAAACCCTAAACCCTAAACCCAAACCCTAAACCCCAAATGCAAAACCCCAAACCCATAACCCCATACCCTAAACCCCAAACCTTAAACTTTAATTCTGAAACCCTAAACCATAAACCCCAAACCCCAAACCCTAAACCCCAATCAATAAACCCTAAACCCTAACCTTAAACCCCAAACCCTAAACTCCAAACCCAAAACCCTAAACCCTAAACAAGAAATACTAAATCTAAACCCTAAACCCCAAACCCAAACCCTAAACCCTATACCTCAAACCCTACTTCCTAAACCCCAAATCCTATACCCTAAACCCTATACCTCAAACCCTAATTCCAAAACCCCAAACCCCCAACCCTAAATGATAAACCCCAAACTGTAAACAATAAACCTGAAACCCTAAACCTTAAACCTCGAACGCTAAACCTGAAACCCAAAACTGAAAACCCTAAATCAAAACCCTGAACCCTAAACCCTAACCCAAAAACCCTAAACCCTAAACCTGAAACCCTAAACCCCAAAACCCTAAACCCTACACACTAAAGCCTAAAGTCTAAAGCCCAAACCCTAAACCCTAAACGATAAATCCCAAACCCTTAACTGTAAACCCGAAACTCAAGACCCTAAATCGTAAACCCTTTACCCCAAACCTTAAACCTTAAACCCTAAACCGCGGACCATAAATCACAAACCCTAAACCCTATGCCCCAAACTCCAATCCTTAAATCACAAACCTTAAACCTTAAACACTAACCCCAAATCTCAAACCCCAAAACGTAAATCCTAAATCCTAAACCCTATAGCCCTAAGCCCAGACCCCAAACCTTAAACCCTAAACCCAAAACCCTAAACCCATAAACCTTAAACCCTAAACCCTAAACCCTAAAACCTAAACTTTGAACCCTAAACATTAACCCATAAACCCTAAACCCGAAACCCTAAACCCCAACCCCTAAACCCTAAGCCCTAAACCCTGACCTGAAACCCTAAACCATAAACCCTAAAATCCGAAACCCTAAACCCTCAAGCCTAAATCCTAAACCCCAAACCCCAAACCCCAAAACCTAAACCTAAACCCCAAACCCCAAACCCAAAACCCCAGACCCTAAACCATAAACCCTAAACCCAAACCCTAATCCCCAAGCCCTAAACCCAAACCCCAAACCCATAACCCCACACCCTAAACCCTAAACCCTAAACCTAGAACCCTAATTCTGAAACCCTAAACATTAAAACCCAAACCCTGAACTTTAAACATTAGACATTAAACCCTAACCCTAAACCCTAACCCTTATACCCCAAACCCCAAACCCTAAACCCTAAACTCCAAACCCTAAACCCTAAACTGCAAAAAATAAACCCCAAACTCTAACCTTAAACCCCAAACCCCAAACTCTAAACCCAAAACCCTAATCCCTAAACCCGAAACACTAAGCCTAAACCCTAAACCCCAAACCCCAAACCCTAAACCCTATACCTCAAAGCCTAATTCCTAAACCTCCTATACTGTTAATGCCAAACCCCAAACCCTAACCCCTAAACCCCAAACCCTAACCCAAAAACCCTAAACCCTAAACTCGAAACCTTAAACTGTAAACCCTAAACCCTAAACACTAAAGCCGAAAACCTAAACCCTAAACCCCAAACCATAAACCATAAACCATAAATCCCAAACCCTAAACCCCAAACCCAAGACCCTAATCCGTAACCCTTAACCCCAAACCTTAACCCTTAAACCAGGAACCACAAACCATAAACCCCAAGCCCTAAACCCCAAACCTTAACCCCAATCCCCTAACCCTAAATCCCATACCCTAAACCCTAAACACTAATGCTAAACCCCGAACCCCAAACCCTAAACCCTAAACCCCAAACCCTAAATCCTAAACCCTAAACCTAAAAAATGCAACCCCAATCCCTAAACCCTAAACTTTAAACCCCAAACCCTAAACCCTACACCTTAAACACTAAATCCCAAACCCTAACCCTAAACCCCAAACACTAAGCCCCAAACCCTAAACCCTAAGCCCTAAAACCCTAAACCTTAAACCCTAAACCCTAAACCCTAAACCCTAACCCTAAACCCCAAACCCTAAACTCCTAAACCCTAAATCCTAAACCTTAAACCCCAAACCCCGAACCCCAAACCCTAAACCCTAATCCCTAAAACCCTAAACTCTATACCCCAAACCCTAAATCCCAAACCCTAAACCATAAACCCCAAAACCTAAACTCTAAACCTGAAACCCGAAACTCGAAACCCTAAACCATAAAACCCTAAACCCTAAACCGCAAACCCGAAACCCTAAACCATAAACCCTAAACCCTAAACCCCAAACCCTAAACCGTAAACGGAAGCCCTAACCCCTAAAATTCTAAACCCTAAACCCTAAATCCTAAATTTTAAACCCGAAACCCTAATACCTAATCCCCAAACCCTAATCCCTAAACCCCGAACCCTTAACCCTAAACCCCAAACCCAAAACCCCAAACCATAAACCCCAAACCCTTATCCCCAATCCCTAAACCCAAACCCCAAACCCAAACCCATCACCCCAGACACTAAACCCTAAACCACAAACTCCAGACCTTAAACCCTAATTCCGAAACCCTAAACCCTAAACGCTAAACCCTAATCCTTATAGCCCAAACCCTGAACCCTAAACTATAAACCCCAAACCCTAAACCCCAAACGCTAAATCCTAAACACCAAACCCAAGACCCTCAACTGTAAACGCTTAATCACAAACCTTAAACCCTAAACCCCAAACATTAAACCCCAAACCCTAACCTTAAACCCTAAACCCCAAACCCCAAATCCTAAATGCGAAACACTAAACCTAAACCCTAAACCCGAAACCCGAAACCCTAAACCCTATACCCCAAACCATAATTCCTAAACCTCAAATCTTATACCCTTAACCCCAAACCCCAAAGCCTAAACCCTAAACCCTAAACCCTAAAGCCCAAATCATAAACCTAAATAGAAACCCCTAACCCTAAACCCCAAACCCCAAACCCTAAATGATAAACCCTAAACCGTAAATCCTAAACCCCAAACCCCAAACTCCAAATGCTAAACCGAAACCCTAAACCCTAAACCCTTAACCCTAAAACCTTAAATCCTAAACCCTAAACCATAAATCCTAAACCGTAAACCCTAAACCCTAAAGACTAAACCTTAAACCCTAAACCCTGAAGCCTAAAGCCTAAAGGGTGAAGCCTAAAGCCTAAAGCCTAAAGCCTAAACCCCAAACCATAAACCCCAAACCCTAAAGTCCAAACCCTAAACCATAAACCCTAAAACCATAAACCTTAAACCGCAACCATCGAACACTGAACCCTAAACCTCCAAACCCTAAACCTTAGACCCTAAACACTAAACCCTAATCCTATACCCCAAACCCTAAACCCTAAACCCTAAACCACAAACCCTAAATGCCAAACCTTAAACCCTAAACTCCAAAACTAAGACCTTAAAATGTAAACCTTAAACCCCAAACATTAAACCTCAAACCCTAAGCCCTAAACTTCTAACCATAATCCCCAAGCCTTAACACTAAACCCCAAACCTCAAACCCTAAATCCTAAACCCCAAACCATAAACCCTAATCTGTAAACACTAAACCTAAACCATAAACCCCAAACCAACCTTTACCCCAAACCCCAAACCCTAAACCCTTAACCCTAAACCCAAAACTGTAAACCGTAAACCCAAAACACAAAACCTAAAACCCTAAAACCTAAACCCCAAACCATAAATCCCAAACCCCAAACCCTAACCCTAAACCCCAAACCCTAGACCCCAAACCAAAAACCCCAAACCCTAAACCCCAAGTCATAAACCCCAAACCCTAAACCCCAAAACCCCAAACCCTAAACCCTAAACCCTAATCCTTAATCCCTAAACACTAAACCCTAAACTCGAAACCCAAAACCTTAAACCGTAAACCCTAAATCCTAAACCTTAAACCCCTAAACCCTAAACCCTAAACCCTAATCCATAAACCCTAAACCTTAAGCCATAAAGCCCAAACCCCAAACCCTAACCCCCAAAACCCTAACCCCTAAATCCTAAACCCTAAACCCTAAACCCTAATCCTAAACCCTAAACACCAAACCCCAACCCTAAATCCTAATCCCGAAACCCTAAACCCTAAACTCCAAACCATAAACCCCAAACCCTATAACTTAAACCCTGATTCCTACACCTTAAACCTTAAACCCCAAACCCCAAACCCTGAACCCTAAACCCCAGACCCTAAACCCTAATCCTTATACCCCAAACCCTAAACCTGAAACCCCAAACCAAAGATCCTAAACCGTAAACCTGAAACCCCAAACCAAAGATCCTAAACCGTAAACCCTTTCCCCAACCTTTAAACCCTAAACCTTGAACCCCAAACCATAAACCCCAAATCCTAAAACCCAAACCCTAACCCTGATCCCCAAACCCAAACCTTAAATACCAAACCCTAAACCCCAAACCCTAAACCCTAAACCCTAAACCCTAAACCCTAAATGCCAAACCCTAAACCCTAAACCCTAAAACCCTAAAACCTAAATCCTAAACCCTAAAACCCAATCCCTAAACCTTAAACGCCAAACCATAAACCAAAAACCCCAAACCCTAATCCGTTAACCGAAATCCCTAAACCCTATGCCCTAAACCTTAAACTGAAACTCTAAACCCTAAACCCTTAAAATCCAAACCCTAAACCCTAAACGCTCAAGCCTAATTCCTAAACCCCAAAAACTAGTCTCTATACCCTGAACCCTTAACCCCAAACCCCAAACCCCAAACCCCAAACCCCAAACCATAAACCCCAAACCCGAAACACTAAACCGTAAACCCTAAACCCAAACACAAAACCCAAAACCCATAACCCCAGACCTTAAACCCTAAACCTAAAAGCCCACACCTTAAACCATAATTCTTAAACCCTAAAACTTAAACCCTAAACCCCGAACCCTGAACCTTAAACTTTAGACCCAAAACCCTAAACCCTAAACTCTACACCCTAATCCTTATACCCCAAACCCTGAACCCCAAACCATAAACCCCAAACCTTAAACCCTAAGCCTCAAACCCTAAACCCTAAACCCCAAACCTCAAACACAACACCCTAAACTGTAAATACTTAACCCCAAACCTTAAACCCAAAACCCAAAACCCTGAACCCCAAACCATAAACCCCAAACCCTAATCCTCAACGCTAAACCCTAAACCCTAAACCCTAAGCCCTAAACCGTAAACCATAAACCCTAAACCCTAAACCCTACACCCAAAACTCTAAAACCCTAAACCCCAAAACCTAAACCCTAAACCCTAAACAACAAAGCCTAAAGCCTAAAGCCTAAAGACTAAACCCCAATCCCTAAACCCCAAACCATAAACACCAAACCCCAAACCCTAAACCCTAAAACCTTAAACTTTAAACCCTAAACCCCAACTCCTAAACCCTAAACCTCAAATCCTAAACCCTAAACCCTAAACCCCAAAACCTAAACATTAAACCCCAAATCCCAAACCTTAAACCATAAACACCAAACCGTAAACACTAAACCCTAAACACCGATCGCTAAAACTCGAAACCCTAAACCCTAAACCCTAAACCCGAAACCCTAAATCGAAACCTTAAACCCTAAACCCTAAACCCTAAACCCCAAACCCCAAACCTTAAACCCTAAACCCTTAACCACAAACCATAAACCCCAAACCCCAAACCCTAAACCCTAAACCCTAACCCTAACCCCAAATCCCTAAACCTCAAACCCTAAATCTTAAACTCCAAACCCTATACTCTATACCCCAAACCCCAAACCCCAAACCCCTAAGCGCTAAACCCCAAACCCTAAACCCTAAATCCTAAAACCATAAACCCGAAACCCGAAACCCCAAACACTCAAACCCTAAACCCTAAACCAAAAGCCCTAAGCCCAAAACCGAAACCCTAAACCCTAAACACTAAACCCTAAATCCTAAAATCCTAAACCCTAACCCCAAACCCTAAACCCTAACTGAAACCCTAAACCCTAAACCCAATTTTGAAACACTAAACCTTAAACCCTAAACCCTAACTGAAACCCTAAACCCTAAACCCAATTTTGAAACACTAAACCTTAAACCCTAAACCCTGAACCCAGAACATTAAACCTTAGACCTTAAACTGTAAACCCTAATCCATATACCCCAAACCCTGAACCCTAACCCATAAACCCTAAACCATAAACCATAAACCCTAAAACTTAAACCCCAAACCCAAGACCTCAAACCATAAACGTTTAATCCCAAACCTTAAACGATAAACCCCAAACCCTAACTATTAAACCGCAAACCACAAATCACAAACACTAAACCCTATACCCTAAAACCTTATTCCTTAACCTCAAATCTTATACCCTTAACCCCAAACCCCAAAACCCTAAACCCTAAACCCTAAACCCCAAAGCTTAAACCCTAAATCCTAACCCCAAACCCCAAAGCCCAAACCCTAAACCATAAACCCCAAACCGTAAACACTAAACCCTAAACCATAAACCCCAAACCGTAAACACTAAACCCCAAACCCTACACCCCAAACCCCAAAGCCCAAACTGCTAATGCTAAACCGAAATCGTAATCCCTAAACCCTAAAACCCGAAATCTTAAACTTGAACCCTAAACCTTAAACCCTAAACCCTAAACCTTAAACCCCAAACCTCGAACCCTAAGGCCTAAAGCGTAAACCCTACACCTCAATCCCTAAACACTAAACCCTAAACTTAAACCCTAAACCCTAAACCCTAAACAATAAACCACAAACTCTAACGCCAAAAACCCTAAACCCTAATCCCTAAAACCAAGACCCTAAACCCGAAACCCAAACCCTAAACCCGAAACCCCAAACCCTAAACCCTAAACCCCAAACCCAAAACCCTAAACCCTAAACACTAAACTTAAACCCAAAACCCCAATCCCACCTTATACCCCAAACCCTAAATCCTAAACCCTAAACCCTATACCCGTAACCCCAAACCCCAAAACTAAACCTTAAACCCTAAACCCTAAACCCTAAAACCCAAAACCCAAAAACCTAAACCCTAAACCCCGAAACCTAAATCCTAAACACTAAACTCTAAACCCTAAACCCTAAATCCCAAATCGAAAACCCTAACTCATAAATAGCAAACCCGTAACCCTAAACCCCAAACCCTAGACCCTTAACCCAAAACCCAATACCCCACATCATAAACCCCAAATCGTAAACCCTAAACCCTAAACCCTAAACCGAAAACCTAAATCCTAAACCCCAAACCCTAAACTGCAAACCACAAACCCCAAACCCCAAAGCCAAAACCCTAGACCCTAAAACCTAAACCCTAAATCCTAAACCCTAGAACATAAACCCTAAACCATAAATCCTAATGCCTAAACCCCAAACCCTAGACCATTAATGCCAAACTCCAAACCCTAAACCCTAGACCCTAAACCCCAAACCCTAAACCCTAAACCCTAACCCTAAACCCTAAACCCCAATCCCTAAACTAGTAACCCGAAACCCCATAACTCCAAACACTAAACCCTAAATCCTAAACCCTTAACCCTAAACCTAAAACCCTAAACCTTAAATCCTAAACCCAAAACCCTAAACCCTAAACCCCAAACCCTTAACTCTAAACCAAAAACCCGAAACCCTAAATCCCAAAGCCCAAATCGTAAACTCTAAACACTAAACACCAAACCCTAACCCTAAATGCTAAATCCAAAACCCTAAACCCTTAACCCCAAACCCCAAACCCAAAACCCTAAACTCTAAACCATAAACCTCAAACCCTAACCCTAAACCGTAAATTGAAAACCCTAATCTCTAAACCTTAAACCCTAAATCATACACTGCAAACACTAACCCTAAACCCTAAACCTTAACCTTAAACTGTAAACCCTAAACCCCAAACCTTAGACCTTAAACTCGAAACCCCAAACTCTAAATTGAAACCCCAAACCCTCACCCTAAACTCCAAACCCTAAACCATAAACCCCAAACCCTTAACTCCAAATCCCCAACCCTAAACCCTATTCCCGAAAACCTAAACCCTAAACCTTAACCCCTAAACCCTAAACCCTAATCTCTAAACCCTAAACCCCAAACCATAAACCCCAAACCCTAACCCTAAACCCTAAACTGTAAACCGTAAACCCCAAACCATAAACCTTAAACCCTAAAACCCTAACCCTAACCGACAACCCCAAACCCTGAACCATAAACGCTAAACCCTTAACTCCAAATCCCAAACCCTAAACCCTATACCCAAAAACCTAAACCCTAAACCCTAAACCTGAAACCCTAAACCCTAAACCCTAAACCTTAAACCCTAAACCCAAAACCCTAAACCCTAAACTATAAACCCTAAAACCGAAAACCTAAATCCCAAAACCCAAAACCCAAAACCCTTAACCCCAAACCTTAATCCCAAAACCCTAAATCCTAAACCATAAACTCTCAACCCCAAACCCTAAACCCCAAACACCAAACCGTAGACCATAAATCCCTAACCCTTAACCCAAAACCCCAAACCCTTAACCCTAAACCCTAAACCCCAACCCAAAACCCAAAACCTTAAACCTTAAACACAAAACCCGAAACCCTAAACCCTAAACCCCAAACCCCAAACCATAAAAATTAACCCCAAGCCCTAAACCCCAAACCCTAAACTCTAAACCCGAAACCTAAACCTTAAATCATAAACCCCAAACCCCAAACCGATAACCCAGACCCTCATCCCCAAACCCTAAACCCCAAATCTTAAACCCAAATTCCTAAACCCTAAACCTTAAACCCCAAACCCTAAACCCTAAACCCTAAACCCTAGGCCCTAAACCGTAAACCCTAAACCCTAATCCTAATACCCTAAACGCTAAACCCTAAACCTTAAACCGCAAACCCTAAACCCCAAACCCAAGACCCTAAATCCTAAACCCCGTACCCTAAACCCTAAACCCCAAACCCCAAAATCTAAAACCCTCAATCCTAAACACTAAACCCTAAGCCCTAAAATCCTAAATCCCAAACCCACAACCCAAAAACCCAAAACCCAAAACCATAAACCCAAACCCTAACCCTAAACCCAAACCCGAAATCTTACACCAGAAACCCGAAACCTAAACTGAAACCATAAACCCTAAAGCCCTAAACCCTAAACCAAAAACCTTAAACCCCAAACCCCAAACCCTAAACCCTAAAACCCTAAACTTTAAACCCTAATTCCTAAAGCTTAAACATTAAACTCCAAACCCCTAACCCTGAACCATAAACCCCAGACCCTAAACCCTAAACCCAAATTCAAGACCCTAAACTTTAAACCCTTAACCCCAAACCTTAAATCGTAAAAGCTAAACCCTAAACTCGGAATCCTAACACTAATCACAAATTCCTAAACACTAAACCCTAAACCCTGAACCCTAACCCTAAACACCAAACCCTATACCCTAACCCTAAACCCTAAACCTCAAACTCGAAACCCTAAACCCTAAACACCAAACCCTAAACCTTAAACCCCAAAAACTGAAACCCTATACCCTAAACCCTAAAACTCAAAACCCTAAACCTGAAACCCTAAACCCTAAATCCTAAATCGCAAACCCCAAACCCCAAACCCTAATCCGTAAATCTAAAACCTTCAACCCTAAAGCCTAAAGCCTAAACCCTAGCCCTAAACCCTAAACCCTAACCCTAAACCCTGAACCCCAAACCCTAAACCATAAACCTCGAACTCTAAACCCCAATCCTTAGCCCTAAACCCTAAACCCTAACCCTAAACCATGAACCCCACACCCTAAACCATAAACCCCAAACCCTTAATCGAAATCCCTAGACCCTAGACCCTAAACCCCAAACCCTAAAGCCCAAACCCTAACCTTAAACCCCAATCCCTAAACCCTAAATCATAAACACTAAACCCGAAACCCTAAACCCTAAACACCAAACCCTAAACCCTAAACCTAAACTATTAATCCTTAACCCCAAACCCTTAACCCCAACCTCTAAACCCTAATCCCTAAACCCTAAACCCCAAACCTAAACCATAACCCCTAGAACCTAAACCATAAACCCCAAACCCTAAACCATAAACCCCAAACCCTAAACCATAAACCCCAAACCCCAAACCAAGAACCCTAAACTGAAACATTAATCCCTAAACCTTAAATCCTAAACCCTAAACCCTAAATCCCAAACCCTAAACCCTAAATCCTAAACCCCAAACCCTAAACCCTAAATCCAAACCTTAAACTCTAAACCCTAAACCCTACACCCTAAACCTAAAACCCAAACCCTAAACCCTAAATTGGAAACCCTAAACCCTGAACCCTGAACCATACACCCTAAGCCCTAAACCCAAAACGCTAAACCCTTATGCCGAAATGTTAAACTTGAAACCCTAAATTGTAAACCCTAAACTCTAAACCCTAAACCCCAAACCCTAAACCCTATACCCCAATTCCCAAACCTTAAGCCTTAAACCCTATACCCTAAACACTAAACCTAAACCCTAAACCCTAAAAACCAACCTTATACCCTATACCCCAGACCCTAAATCCTAAACCCCAAACCCTATACCTAATACCTTTAACCCCAAACCCCAAACCCCAAATCCTAAACCCTAGACCCCAAACCCTAAAACTCAAAACCCTAAACCCTAAACCCTAAACCCTAAACACTAAACCCTAAACACTAAACCCTAAACCCAAATTCAAGACCCTAAATTTTAAACCCTTAACCCCAAACCTTAAATCGTAAAAACTAAACCCTAAACCCGGAATCCTAACACTAATCACAAATTCCTAAACACTAAACCCTAAACCCTGAACCCTAACCCTAAACACCAAACCCTATACCCTAACCCTAAACCCTAAACCTCAAACTCGAAACCCTAAACCCTAAACCCTAAACCCCAAACCCTAAACACCAAACCCTAAACCTTAAACCCCAAAAACTGAAACCCTATACCCTAAACCCTAAAACTCAAAACCCTAAACCTGAAACTCTAAACCCTAAATCCTAAATCGCAAACCCCAAACCCCAAACCCTAATCCGTAAATCTAAAACCATCAACCCTAAAGCCTAAACCCTAGCCCTAAACCCTAAACCCTAACCCTAAACCCTGAACCCCAAACCCTAAACCATAAACCTCGAACTCTAAACCCCAATCCTTAGCCCTAAACCCTAAACCCTAACCCTAAACCATGAACCCCACACCCTAAAACATAAACCCCAAACCCTTAATCGAAATCCCTAGACCCTAGACCCTAAACCCCAAACCCTAAAGCCCAAACCCTAACCTTAAACCCCAATCCCTAAACCCTAAATCATAAACACTAAACCCGAAACCCTAAACCCTAAACACCAAACCCTAAACCCTAAACCTAAACTATTAATCCTTAACCCCAAACCCTTAACCCCAACCTCTAAACCCTAATCCCTAAACCCTAAACCCCAAACCTAAACCATAACCCCCAGAACCTAAACCATAAACCCCAAACCCTAAACCATAAACCCCAAACCCTAAACCATAAACCCCAAACCCCAAACCAAGAACCCTAAACTGAAACATTAATCCCTAAACCTTAAATCCTAAACCCTAAACCCTAAATCCCAAACCCTAAACCCTAAACCCTAAACCCCAAACCCTAAACCCTAAATCCAAAACCTTAAACTCTAAACCCTAAACCCTACACCCTAAACCTAAAACCCAAAATCCTAAACCCTAAATTGGAAACCCTAAACCCTGAACCCTGAACCATACACCCTAAGCCCTAAACCCAAAACGCTAAACCCTTATGCCGAAATGTTAAACTTGAAACCCTAAATTGTAAACCCTAAACTCTAAACCCTAAACCTCAAACCCTTAACCCTATACCTCAATTCCCAAACCTTAAGCCTTAAACCCTATACCCTAAACACTAAACCTAAACCCTAAACCCTAAAAACCAACCTTATACCCTATACCCCAGACCCTAAATCCTAAACCCCAAACCCTATACCTAATAACTTTAACCCCAAACCCCAAACCCCAAATCCTAAACCCTAGACTCCAAACCCTAAAACTCAAAACCCTAAACCCTAAACCCTAAACCCCAAACACTAAACCCTAAACACTAAAACCCAAAACTCGAAACCCTAAACCCCAAACCCTAAACCCGAAATCAAAAACCTGAAACCCTAAGCCTAAACCCTACATCCTAATCCATAAACCCTAAACCCTATACCCCAAACCCTAAACCCTAAATGCTAAACTGAAAACCTAAACCCTAAACCCTAAACCCCTAAACCATAGAGCCTAAACCCTAAACCTAAACACAAAATCCTAAAACCCAAAACCCTAAACACTACACCCCAAACCCTAAACCCCAAACACTAAACCCTAAACCATAAACTCCCAACCCTTAACCCTAAACCGTAAACCCCAAACCCTGACCTAAACCCAAAACCAAAAACCCAAAACCATAAACCCCAAACCCTTAACCCCAAACCCCAAACTCTAAACCCTACACCCTAAGCCCAAAACCGAAAACCCGAATTCCGAAACACTAAATCATAAACACAAAATGCAAATCCCAAAACCCTTAACCCTAAACCCTAAACCCTAAACTCCAAACCCTAACCCCTAAACCCCAAACCCTGAATCGTAAATCGCAAACCATAATCCCTAAACCCTAAACCCCAAACCCTAAACTCCAAACCCTAAACCCCAAAACTTAAACACTAAACCTCAAACCCTAAATACCAAATCCTAAACCCTAAACCCTAAACCCTAAACTCTAATCCCGAAACCTAAACCTTAAACCATCAACCCCAAACCCCAAACCCATAACCCTGACCCTAAACCCTAAACCCTGAATACCAAACCTTAAACCCTAATTCCTAAACCCTAAACCTTAGACCCCAACCCCAAACCCTAAACCCTAAACCCGAGACCCTAAACCATAAACCCTAAACCCTAATCCTTATACCCCAAACCCAAAACCCAAAACCCAAAACCATAAACCGTAAACCCTAAACCCTAAACCCCAAACCTTAAACCCTAAACCCAAAACCCCAAACCCAAGACCCTAAACTGTAAACCTTTAACCCGAGACCTTAAACCCTAAACACTAAACCCTGAACCTCGAACCATAAACCCTAAACCCTAATCCCTATAACCCAAACCCTAAACGCCAAACCCCAAACACTAAATCCTAAACCCTAAACCCCAAACCCCAAAATCTAAAACCCTAAACCCCACAATCATAAACCCCAAACCAATAACCCACAACCCTAAACCCCAAACCCTTAACCATAAACCCCAAACCGTAAACACTTAACCCCAAACCCTAAACCCTAATCCCAAAATTTTAAACCCGAAACACTAAACCCTAAACCCTGAACCCTTAACCCCAAACCTTAAACCATAAACACTAAACCCTAAACCCTGAACCCTAAACCATAAACCGTAAACACTAAACCCTGAACCCTAACCCTAAACACCAAACGCTAAACCATAATCCTAAACCCCAAACCCCAAACCCCAACCCTTAAACCCGAAACCCTAAACCCTAAACACTAAACCTAAACCCTAAACCCTAACCCCCAAATCCTAAACACCAAACCCTAAACCTTAAACCCTGAAAACTGAAAACCTAAACCCTAAACCCTAAACCCTAAAACTCATAACCCCAAACCTGAAACCCGAAACGCGAAACCCTAAACCCCACACCCCAAACTCCAAACCCTAATCCCTAAAACCTAAACCTTCAATCCAAAACCCTAAACCCTAGCCCTAAACCATAAACCCTAACCCTAAACACTGATCCCCAAACCCTAGACCATAAACCCCAAACTCTAAATCCCAATCCCTAGTCTTAAACTCGAAACCCTAACCCTTGAACCTTAAACCCTAAACCCTAAACCCAAAACCCTTAATTGTAAACCTTAGACCCTAAACCCTAAACCCCAAACCCTAAAGCCCAAACCCTAACCCTAAACGCCAATCCCCAAACCCTAAATCATAAACACTAAACCCCAAACCCTAAATCGTACACACCAAACCCCAAACCCTAAACTTAAACCATTAATCCTGAACCCCTAACCCTTAACCCCAACCTCCAAACCCCAAACCCTAAACCCTAAACCCCAAACCCTAAACCCTAAACCATAAACCCCAAACCATAAACCCCAAACCCTAAACCCTAAACCATATACCTAAACCCCTAACCCTAATCCTAAACCATAAACCCCAAACCCTTAACCCTTAACCCCAAAACCCTTAACCCCAAACCCTAAACCATAAACTTTAAGTCGAAACTTTAATCCTTAAACCCTAAACCCTAAAACCCTAAACCCTAAACCCAAAATCCTCAATCCCAAACCCCAAACCCCAAACCGTAAGTCCTAGACCCCAAACCCCAAATGCTAAACCCTAAATCCTAAACCTTAAATCCTAACCCCTAAACCCTACACCGTAAACCTAAAACCTAAAACCCTAAACCCTAAATCCTAAATCCTAAACCCTGAACCCCATACCCTAAACCCTAAACCCAAAACCCTAAACCCTAAACGCTAAACCCTTAACCCGAAACATTAAACTTGAAACCCTAAATTTTAAACCCTAAACTCCCAAACCCTAGACCTTATACCCCAAAACCTAAACCCTAACCCAAAACCCAATTCCCAAACCTTAAACCCTATACCCTGAACACTAAACCAAAACCCAAAACCCTAAACCCCAAACCCTATACCCTATACCCCATACCCTAAATCTGAAACCCCAAACCTTATACCCTTAACCCCAAACCCCAAACCCTATACCCTTAACCCCAAACCCGAAACCCTAAAACCCTAAACCCTAAACCCCAAACCTCAAACCCTAAAACCCAAAACCCAAAACCCTAATCCCTAATCCCTAATCCCTAAACCCTAAACCCCAAACCCTAACCCTAAACCCAAACCCTTAACCATAAACCCCAAACTGTAAAAACTAAATCCCAAACCCTAAACCCTAAACCCGAAATCTTAAACCCGAAACCCAAAACCAAAACTGAAACCCTAAACCCTAAACTCGAAACCTTAAACCCTAAACCCTAAACACTAAAGCCTAAAACCTAAACCGTAAAGCATAAACCATAAACCCTAAACCCTAAACCCCAAACCCAAAACCCCAAACCCTAAACCCCAAACCCTAAACCCTAAAACCCTAATACCCCAAACCCTAAACCCTAAACCCAAATTCAAGACCCTAACCCGTAAATCCTTAACCCCAAACCTTAAACCCTAAACACTAAATCCTAAACCCAGAACCCTAACCCTAAATACCAAACCCTAAACCCCAAAACCTAAACCTTAAACCCCTAAAACCTAAACCCTAAGCTCTAAAACTCGAAACCCTAAACACGATACCCTAAAGCCTAATCCCTAAATCCTAAACCCCAAACCCCAAACCCTAAACCCTAAACCCCAAACCCTAATCCCTAAATCCTAAACTTTCAAACCCTAAACCCTAGCCTTAAACCCTAAATCCTAACCTTAAACCCTGAATCCTAAACCCTAAACCATAAACCCCAAACCCCAAACACTAAACCTTAATCCCCGAATACCCAAATGCTAAACGCCAAACCTTAACCCTAAACCCCAATCCCCAAACCCTAAATCGTAAACACTAAACTGCAAACCCTAAACCCTAAACACCAAACCCCAAACCCTAAACCCTAAACCTAAACCATTAATCTTGAACCCCAATGATAGAATGAGGGGGGGTGGGGAATGGATCAGCTAGAAATCAAAATAAGAAGAAGGAACAAGAACACGGATGATCAATGGGAGGAAGAGTACCCGTCTCTTACAACCCTAGCCACAAGACACCACAAGGATGATCAGTCCTTGATAAGTCTAGTATTCTCAAAAGAATACAAAGATGCAAGCAAAGCTCACACAAGAGAAACAAAAGTCTCAATTCATTCAAGTCTGCAATTGTGTTACAATGCAAAGCCTATTTATAGGCTATAATGGAAGACTCTAGAGAAAAACTAATAATGGTGCTTTAATGATGATTGGCATCTTGATTTGCACCATTCCATCTTAAGAAGATGACTCATTCTTGAAGAATAGTCAGCTTATCAAAATGGGAAAGTATGACAAAATATCCATGACATTTAATGACCTAATGGCCTTATTACAAGGAAATAAAATAAAGACTCAAATCAAATCAAATGAAATCAGATTTGTTGCTGATTGGCTTGTCCAAAACGTCACTTTTTCTTATCCTCCAAAGGCACATGCTTATCACATGCATTTTAAGTTAATTCTTCCATATGCACACCACATAGGCCTTGGACATCATCTTGTTGGGCTTTTAACATTGTGACCACCTTTCTTGGGCTCTTGCTGGACATGTTAATGGTTGACTCTTTAATGTAGTTGGGCTCCAACTCTTTAAGATCTCGTATGAAGCAATTCAGGGCCTCCTTCATCGCTTTGGTTCTTGCTCTTGTCATCGGGCCTCCAATTCCTTGCAATGGATCTTTTAGAGTGTTAGTCTTCCATCCTTGAGTGCTCTCCGTGTCATGCTCTTCATCATTCCCTCCCTGCTCAAAAGGATTCGTCCTCGAATCTGCAATATCAAAGGGTGTTAGATCTGCCACATTAAAAGTAGCGCTAACATTACCATAGGAGCTAGGAAGATCTATTTTGTAAGCATTATCATTGTATCGCTCTAAGACTTGGAAAGGACCATCTCCTCTTGGTTGTAACTTAGATTTTCGTTGATCTGGAAATCTCTCCTTTCTCAAGTGTATCCAAACCCAATCTCCAGGCTCAAAGATAACCTTTCGACGCCCTTTGTTTGCTTGCCTTGCATATTGCTCATTCTTCCTTTCAATGTTGGCCCTTACTTTAGCATGTAGTCCCTGCACAAACTCAGCCTTTTTCTTGCCATCCAGGTTAGTTTGTTCACTAGAGGGCAATGGTAGCATATCCAAAGGAGTTAAAGGATTAAAGCCATAAACAATCTCAAATGGAGAGAATGAAGTAGAAGAATGAACAGCCCTATTGTATGCAAATTCAATATGAGGCAAACAATTCACCCAATTCTTCAAGTTCTTTTGAATTATTGCACGCAACAAAGTAGTGAGTGTTCTATTGACTACCTCAGTTTGCCCATCCGTTTGGGGATGTGCCACAGAAGAAAACAACAACTTAGTTCCTAGCTTACTCCATAAAGTCCTCCAAAAATGGCTAAGAAACTTTACATCTCTATCACTCACAATTGTTTTAGGCATCCCATGCAATCTAACAATTTCCTTGAAGAACAAATCAGCAACATGCACAGCATCATTTGTTTTAGAACATGCAATAAAATGAGCCATTTTACTAAAACGATCAACCACAACAAATATGCTATCCTTTCCAGATTGAGACCTAGGTAAACCCAGCACAAAATCCATGGAAATATCAACCCAAGGTTGGGAAGGGACAGGTAAGGGGGAATATAGACCATGGGGTTGAACCTTAGACTTTGCATGCTTACATGTCACACACTTTGCACAAACAGACACAACATACTTTCTCATTTTAGGCCAGTAAAAGTGTTCATGCAAAAGAGCTAAAGTTTTATCAACACCAAAATGACCCATTAGACCACCACCATGAGTTTCAATCACAAGTAATTCACGCATAGAACAATTAGGAATGCACAATTTGTCCTTCTTAAAAAGAAATCCATCACATCTATAAAAATCTTGCATTCCATGCTTCTCACAAGCAGACCAAATCTTACAAAAATCACAATCAGATTCATATAATCCTTTCAACAATTCAAATCCAAGTAATCTAGCATGAAGAGAAGTAATAAGAGAATACCTCCTAGAGAGAGCATCAGCAACAACATTCTCTTTACCTTTTTTATGCTTGATCACATAGGGAAAAGTCTCAATGAACTCCAGCCAACGAGCATGCCTCTTGTTGAGCTTACCTTGAGACTTTAGAAACTTCAAACTTTCATGGTCAGAATGTATAATGAACTCACGTGACCATAGGTAATGCTGCCAAGTTTCCAAAGTTCTTTTCAAAGCATACAACTCCTTATCATAAGTAGAGTAATTCAATGAAGCTCCACTTAATTTCTCACTAAAGTAAGCTATAGGCTTTGAATCTTGCATCAAAACAGCACCAATGCCAATTCCAGAAGCATCACATTCAACTTCAAAAACTTTGTTAAAGTTAGGTAAACACAATAGTGGTGCATTGGTTAGTTTCTCTTTCAAAGTTAGAAATGCATTTTCTTGTGTTTCACCCCATTTAAATGTCACATGCTTCTTAACAAGTTCATTTAGAGGTGCAGCAATAGTTGAGAAATCTTTAACAAACCTCCTATAGAAACTTGCTAATCCATGGAAGCTCCTGACTTCATTAGCATTCTTTGGAGTTGGCCACTCCCTAATTGCTTTCACCTTTTCTTCATCCACACGGATCCCTTGAGCACCTACAACAAATCCAAGAAACACAACAGAATCCATGCAAAAAGAACATTTTTCAAAGTTTGCATACAAGCTATTCTCTTTAAGAGTGTTAAACACCTCACGCAAGTGTACAACATGGTCATCTAATGTTCTACTATAAACAAGTATATCATCAAAGTAGACAACCACAAACTTTCCAATATATGAACGAAAGACATGATTCATTAAGCTCATGAAAGTACTAGGTGCATTAGTTAACCCAAAGGGCATAACTAACCATTCATACAATCCGAACTTAGTTTTAAAAGCAGTTTTCCATTCATCTCCCTCTTTCATGCGTATTTGATGATAACCACTCCTAAGATCAATTTTAGTAAAAATTGCAGCACCATGCAACTCATCTAACATGTCATCTAATCTAGGAATTGGATAGCGATACTTAATTGTTATTTTATTGATGGCTCTACAATCAACACACATACGCCATGAGCCATCTTTCTTTGGCACAAGGAGTACTGGAACAGCACATGGACTCAAGCTTTCCCGTATGAAGCCTTTTTTCATAAGCTCCTCTACTTGACGTTGAATTTCTCTAGTTTCTTCAGGATTGGCTCTATAAGCGGGTCTATTAGGTAGGGAAGCCCCGGGAACGAAGTCAATCTTATGCTCAATTCCTCTTAAAGGAGGAAGTCCTTCTGGAATCTCTTGAGGGAATAAATCACCAAATTCCTGCAATAAAGACACAACACTAGAAGGCAAAGAGGGGTTAAGTTCATTAGTAGAAAAGTAAGCATCCTTACACACAAGCATCAAGACTTGCTCACTCAATAAGGCTCGCTTAACCTCACTTTTTCCAGAAAACAAACTCTCTTTCTTTTCTTTCTTTTTCTCATTTTCTTTCATTTTCTTTTCCCTTTCTTTATTTTCTTTTTTCTCTACACTCTGTTTTTCACTCAATTCATTTCTTTTTTTGCTATCTCGCTCAATCCTCACTTGGTCCTCATAAGCTTCTCTTGGCCCAAGAGGTTTCAATACAATGATTTTCCCATTGAAGGGTACAGAATAACAATTTTTGTAACAATCATGATGAGCCCTACTATCAAATTGCCATGGTCTTCCAAGCAAAAGATGTCCAGCAAGCATAGGAACTACATCACATAACACTTCAGTATGGTAGTTTCCAATTGAAAAAGAAATCAATACTTGTTTAGTGACCTTAGCTTCAGCACTATCATTCAGCCATTGCAACTTATAAGGTTTTGGATGCTTCATGGTAGGTAAATCCAACTTATCAACAAGTAAGGTACTAGCAACATTGGTGACACTACCACTATCAATAACCATGCTACATACCTTGTTCTTGATAAAGCATCTAGTATGAAAGATGAGTTCTCGCTGCTCTTGCTCATGATCTTCCTTTAATTGCATGTTAAGAGCTCTCCTAGCCACCAACACTTCTCCCTTAACAGGTTCAGCCTCATCGATCTCCAATTCAGAATCAGTCTCCAAAGAGGGCATATCATCATCACCCTCACTAGAGTGAGCACTTTCACATTCACCATTATCCTTGAGAATCATGGCTCTCTTATTGGGACATTGAGAAGCAATATGCCCCTTGCCAAGACACCTAAAACATTTAATAGAAGCAGTCCTATCGTTAGATGAACTTTCAAAAACAAGTTTCTTACCACCATCAGTTTTAGGCTTGGATTCCTCCTTGGCTTTATGTGGAAATTTACATCATCCTTCTTAGCCTTAGAGTCCTTCCACCTGGAGGTTGATTTAGAGTCCTTCCAACCAGAAGAGGAGGATTTAGAGTGCTTTTCTTTTATTCGCTTTTCAACTTTAATGGCTTTGTGCACCAACTCTTCCTTATCAACAAAAGTGTACATATCCACTTTGTCTCTAATTTCACCCCGCAAACCATCAATAATTCTGGTCATACTTGCTTCTTCACCTTCTTGAACTCCAGCACGCATCTTTAGAAGGTCAAGCTCGTGCACATATTCATCCACAGCTAGAGAACCTTGGGTAAACATCCGCAACTTTCGATTTAGCTCTCGGTAATAGTAGCTGGGAACATACTTCTTCCTCATGAGTTTCTTGAGCTTTTCCCATGTACGAGGTGGACCTTTTCCTTTAAGCCGCCTCTTAAGCTGTAAATCTTCCCACCAAACAATAGCAAAGTCAGAAAATTGAAAAGAAGCTAGTTTTACCTTCTTTTCTTCGGACCAATCATTCATTCTAAAAATCTGCTCGAATTTCATCTCCCAATCAAGGTACAAATCTGGGTTGATGTTACCCTTGAAGGTAGGGTACTTTATCTTTGGATCAGGTTCAGCTACATCACGTTTGGCATGCCTTCTTTTGCCTCTTGAGGATGATGAACGTGGTCTATGTGTCTCCTCATCACTACTGGATGCTTTTGATCCCTTTAACTCCGCTATTTCCTCTGCTATTTCCATCTTGAGTTTGAGAAACTCATCTCGGATAGCCTTCATGAACAACTTTGGATCAGTATTGAAGTCATCTTTGTTTGTTTCTTCTCCACTCATCTTCAATCTAAAATGTTAGTTTGATAAAAAGAAGAAAAGATAATAATAATAAGGACCTCACCACTCAACTCACGTGTTTCACTCTAAAGTTTTGGTCACTCGTATTTCGCTCAAGTATGGCTTTTTATATGATGTAATCACTCTTGCCTTTTACCACTCTAGCTTGCCCCTTACAGCATTCTGGATTGAAACTTAACAAATCAATAGACAATATTTCATTTGTGGAAATCTTTCTAACCAAAATTGTAAGAGTCAGAAATTATTATTAGTATTTTTGGTTGGAAATAAGAGAACAATGGAAGGGAGAATGGAAAGTTCAAATAGGAAACTAGAAGAATAAGGAAAAACAAGAAGAATGAGAATGGAATTTTACCACACAAATTGATTTTTTTTTTTTGTGAATTGA